>JAPTOF010000007.1:11537500-11760000 GCA_028554755.1 Cordia subcordata | reverse complement strand
TGTGAATAAATGCACAAGTGACACAATGTCAACTTAGCACATGCTATCATCTTGTAGATTTATGAATTAGGCTTTTTTAGGCCATTGCATTTGTGTATCCTCTCACCGTGTCTTTAAGGCTTTGTGCATATTGAGGAGGCTATGTTACTTAAGGGGGCACGAAATATCAACATCCCCAGTATGTGAGTTAGAATCCTCGGCTTGTGATGGGTCGGTTACTTGGGAAATTTCCACGAGGAACGAGACCCCTTATGAGTAGAGGGAAGATCTAAAGAGGCTCGGGAATCTCTCCATAATAGGAGTGCCCCCGTCATGCTTCTTAGACTAACTTTGATAGCGAGTCAATCCTTTAGGCAATTCATTGTATCGACTTTAGAAATAAACTTGAGATTGGGCTTGCTTAGGGACATGCAAGGAGAAGGTTTGGGGGTGTTGATGTGTCAGTTTTTGTGTGCGTTTATGTTGTTATTTACCCATGTTTAAGAGGTGTTAAGTGTTCATGAAGATGTATTAGTGTAGTACTTATGTTACGAATAGGCTTAAGCATAAACAATTGTACATATGGAGTTTAAGAGACAATTGCTACACTAATTGCTTGTTTTCAATGATTTAGGTGAACTTTGAGTTGAGATCGAGATTGAACGTTGATGGGTGATGAAAATGAAAGATGCACGGGTTAAGGAGACAAGATCGGAGGCCAAAGAGACAAAGAATAGAGAAAGAAAAGTCGGCCGAACGACCTAGAAGAGAAACCGGTAGACTGGCCACTCCAAAGAGGTGCTCAGAATAACTGGTCAACCACCCCTCCAAAGCCGGTCGACCTGTTAGTTAAGAGAGCATTACCAAAAAGCCAGTCGAGTTAAGAAGAGCCGATCGACCGACAATGCGAAAATGCTGATATAAAAACCCAATTTTCAGATTTCGAAAGAAGAGGAATTTTTAGAAACCCAACATACACCTCTCACACACATACAAAAACCCCTAGTCTCACCATTTCTAACACACATACAATCACACACTTTTCACCTAGATTCAAACTTATTTGGACGATTCAAACACTTGGATCAAAGGCTACTCAAGGATTTTATACAAGAATTACTAAGATGGAAGGGGAGTTTTCTATTCTCTCTACCATCCTTTTTCATATTATGTTTAAGTAGATTTATTTAGGGTGACAATACTTGTGTAATAGGTTGATACTATGCTTTTGTATTGTGGTTTTCAATGGCTTTGATATATATATATATATATATATATGTATATATATATATATAGACATATGCTATGTTCTTCTTGTTGTTCAAATGGCTATTGTTCAATACATGTCTAGGTGTTTAATAATAAGCCTATAAGAGTTGTATATGTATAAATTGAAGTCTATTTGCTACTAAACATTTCCAATCCATTCTATAACCATGTCTATATGTTTATGTGTGAATCTTATGAAATGGGTAATGCTTATATTCATGTCTATGTGTATGTTTGCATGCCTAGTAGTGAATATGACCTCAATATTGCATACATGTTGGCTTAAAAGTGCTTTTAATGGTGTAATCCCAGCGTGATGATTTTGGTAGTCGAATAGGTCCCTTTATTTGCGAACACCTGTCCTAGAACATGTATGAATGCGCTAACAAGTTAAATCCTGCTGTGGTGACCTTAGAATGACGGCAAGTAATTTAGGACTAGCCCACGCCAAGTCTACTTTGGCTTTAAATCCAGCTAATAAGTTTTAGGATAGGTTTAGTTGACTTTAGCGACACTAGGTCTTGGCTGTAAATCCAGCCAATGGTTTAGGTACTAGGGTAGGTTCATTTTAAGTCACCTATGAAGCTTATTAGTCACTCTCAAGGCCCTAGGTCATAAGGACCACGCTATAGCTCTAGGAGGCACCACCTAGGGACAGACTCGCACTGAGTCCTAGGGAGAAATTAGGACACTAATTAAGCATCCTAGTCAAAGAGAAATTGGTAATTAAGCTATCCTGTGAAATCCCATAGTACTTAAGTCTAGGATCACCCATTAGCAAGTAGATGTCACCCTAACTCCTTCCATTTGTTAATTTCTTTAGATTAGCTTGTCTCTCCACTTTCTACTTCCATTAGTGTAGTTTAATTTGCTTTAGCCAGAGCTCTCGGCCATCCAAAATCCCAAAAATAATTAGTTTAGGTTTCTTTTTAGGCATTCTCTAGGACACACACACGTAGAATCCATCCTACAACATAGCCTCGCTGTGGTTCAACACTCATTTTTGCACACACTACACTGCGTCAATCCATGCGCTTATGGGTCTTTAGAGCTTGCACTCAAAAGATATATCAGTAACCCTTTGTATCGGCTTTAATAATAAACTTAAGATTGGGCCTGCTTGGAGACAAGCAAGGAGAAGGTTTAAGGGTGTTGATATGTTGTGTTTTTATATGTGTTTGCATTGTCACTTATCTATGTTTAAGAGGTGTTTTGAGCTTTAACAGATGCATTAGCATAGTACATATGCTAAAGATAGGCTTAAGTGTATGCAAATGTACATAGTTGAGTTCAAAGACAAACGCTACACTAATGTAAGCTTATTTGTTGTGTTTGGTGAAGTTTAAAGTTAAGAACAAAGCTTGAATCAATGAAGAATAGATGTTAAAGCAAAGCCCAAGGTGATTTGGACATAAGATATCCAAGAAAATGCATTTGGAGGGTGAAGCACGAAGCAATCAGGAGCAACCGGAGCAGAACCGGCAAAAAATGGAGTGGACTAGTCCTGCCAATCACCCCCTAGTCCTAGCCGGTCAATTGGCAGGGGAGGTCACAATTCCAGAGAGGTCCTTGTGTTTTCCGATCGCCCAAGCCCTTGAGCCAGTAGATCAGCAAAGTCGACTTACAATGCGTTGCAACTATAAAAGAAGCCTGAGTTTGATGCAGAAGAAGAGAAGTTTTTTAACCCTTTTGGACCTCTCATTCACACACCCACTTCACACACAAAACCCTACTTTCACCCACCTCTAATACACACACTAACACACACACCCCCATCTAGAATTAAGTTGATTTTGGAGGATTACAACAACTTTTGGTGAGGATTTTCTCAAGATTATAGAAGAACAAGCAAGGATGGAAGGGGACCTTTCTCAATCCTCTTTCATCTTCATTTATTTAGGGTTCAGTAAATAGATTAGGGTGACTAAACTTGTGTAATGGGTTGATTTTCATACTCTTTGCTATGGGATTTGATTGGCTTATATATGTACATACTTTGTCCTTATCTTGAAAAGCTTTATATCATTTCGTGTCTATGTGTTTGATGTAATGCTTGAATGAGTTGTATGTATATAGATTGAGTTGTATTTACTATAGAACACTTCTAATCCTTAGATTATGCATATCTACATGTGTGATTATAGAAAACATGAAGTGGGTTGGTTCTATTCATGTCTATGTAGGTATGAAACATGAATACATGCTCATATGTTGCTACATGTTGATGCTTAAATGTTTCTAATGGTGTAAATCAAACTTGCTTGTGTTTGTATCGTGGATAGGACGTCATATTCACAATGCCTTACCTTAGAATATATAGGACTATTCTTATTAGAAACCAATCCGCTTTAGTTTCCCTGGAATGACGGTGCATAAGTTAGGACTAGTCTAGATCAAGTCTCCTTTAGCTTTAAATCCAGCTAATAGGAGTCCAAATTAGTCAACCCTAAGAACCCTAGGTCTTAGCTTTGAATCCAACTAATGGTTTTGAAACTATGGTGGAATCATTCTAGGACACCTAAGTAACTCCCTAGTCCCTCCGATGGCCTTAGATACTTAAAAACCACATCGTAGCTCTAAGTTTGCACACTTAGGGACAGACCTGCACCGAGTCCTAGGGTGTAATTAGGATACTAGATAGTTGCTTAGTATTAGAGCTTTATTTACTAAGTCAATCCTCGAATCCCATACCAAAGAGGTAGAAAGTCATCCATGCACAAGTGTAGGTCACCTTATCACCTTCTCATAAGTTTAATCCCCCCATGAATAGCTTAGTTCTTACCTTTTTCCGTTCTTGCATTTGTAGTATAGTCTTTTATTTTTCTCTTAGCTTCCTAAAATTCACAACACCTTACCTTAGAATATGTAGGATCGCGCCTATTAGAAACCACTTTAGTGTCCCTGGAATAATGGTGCATAAGTTAGGACTATTCTAGATCGGTCCTGTTTAGCTTTAGATCCAGATAATTGGAGTCCAAATAGGCTTAGTTGACCCTAGGAACCCTAGGTCTTAGCTTTAAATCTAGCTAATGGTTTAAGAACTATGGTGGGATCATTCTAGGGCACCTAAGTAACTCTCTAGTCCCTCCTATGGCCTTAGGTACATAAAGACCACGTCGAAGTTTTAAGTGTGCACGCTTAGGGACAGACCTGCACCGAGTCCTAAGGTGTAATTCAGATACTAGCCAGTTTCTTAGTATTAGAGCTTTATTTACTAAGTCAATGGGTGTAATTAGGATGCTAGCTAGTTTTTTAGTATTAGAGCTTTATTTGCTAAGTCAATCACCTTCTCATAAGTTTAGTCCTGCCATGAATAGCTTAATTCTTACCTTTTTCCTTTCTTGCATTCGTAGTGTAGTCTTTTATTTTTCTCTTAGCTCCCTAAAATCCAAAAAGTAAACAAAAAATGACTAGTTTAGGTTTCTTTTTAAGCTTCCACTAGAACGCACTAGCTTAAGATTTTACCACACTTTGAGCCTCCTTGTGGTTTGACCCCCATATTAATATCCCTATATTGCACGATCCGTATGCTTGCGGGACTTTTTGGCACTTCAAAAAAGTTCCTCGCAGACTTAGAAATTGGCCCAACTGCATAGAAATCCATTGTCTTGTACTATGGAAATACCACTATTGTTGCACAGTGCAAAGAGCCCAGGAATCACAGCAGGGGCAAGCATATTTTGAGGAAGTACTACTTGATCCGAGAGTTTCTCCAAAGAGATGACATAGTAGTGGAGAAGATCGCTTTAGCTGAGAACTTAGCAGACCCATTCATGAAGACTCTTCCAGAAAGAGTATTTGCCACACATGTAGAGTCTATGGGTATTAGGTTCATAGAAAGTGATCTTTAGTGCAAGTGAGAGATTGTTAGGATTGTATGCCCTAAAGACCACTTATACACATATATTGAACTAGACATTTGATCATTGTTTATACTTATGAGCACTTCTTACATATATTATCTATGGTATATATGTGTGATACATTGTGTAAATGTCCAAAGATATAGTCCTATGACTTGGGTGCACAGTGAGGCTGGACGCACAGTAGGTCCAAGTCTAGTTTTTGGATATATTATAAAGATGTCCACAGCCGAATTGTAGTGTTAGGCACACTATCAGGATAAGGCTATAGTAGGCGAGTCTCCCGATAGGGGTGATCTACCTAAGTCATTAAAGGGTATTTCTGGACTTCACTTCTAGTGTGTGTGCCACGCGTTGGACAGGACCACCATGAGTATGTCTTTTGGAACCATGTCATCATATATAGAGGACAAGATACTCACTACTTTTAAGTGACTGATGCTCTTAATCTTGAGCACATGCGGATGAACTGATGAAGTTAGGATGTAGCACTTTGATGTACGTTTGATGTACCATAAGGAGAGGTCTTGAGTGATAAAGTTGTCTGCCTCATAGTTTTGTGTTTTGTTCTAATCAATCAAGACATGTATGTGCAACAGTAGAGTTTATGTGCCCCATTGGATTTGTCTTATTGGTCATTATAAATCTAGATATAGTGATATTACCCTTTAGAGGTATGTCAGTCATTTGACTTGTGGGTTGCTTCCTATATCAAGAGATCCATGACTAGGTGGTAATCACCCTTTAGACTAGAGATTTCAAGGTTCCAAATGTAGTCTTAGAGGTGATGGTGCCTTTTGATCGGCCTTGATTAGGGGTGGACATATAAGCGTATTTTGGTCATTTCGCTCTGTTGGTCAAAGGCAGTGGTTACTTGTTGTGACTTTTTTCTACTTGGCCAATGATTATTCTTGGAGTACAGCTTTGGTCTTCTGGTAGAAACAAACTGAGGTCAAAATGGCCTTCATGTTGCCAAAGTGGTAGCAAGGGCATTTTGGTCATTTTTGAGCCAAGGGTAATTATGTCTTTTGGTCTCTTCACTAGTCATATTTCCAGTGGAAGTAATTAATTGAGATTGTCTAATTTATGTGGATGCTTTATTGGGATATGAATTTAATAGAGAAGGAAAAAGAATTTTATCCAAATTTTTCTTTATTAAATTTATGGGCATCTCAATAGGACAAACGGGTCTCATGGAATTAGATATTATGGAGTGGGTGGGAGAAAGGAATATCTTGGATATTATCCATAAGGCATATTCCATTTCTAGAAAAGGTATAGTTGGAAACTTATTTATCTCTAGAACTTACCTAATTAGGGTTATTGTGCACTATAAATAGTGAGCTAACAATAATACACCCTTGAGTCTCTTTGCCTTTTCTCATAAAAGTGTGTAAGAATTTTCACCTAGTACACCAAGAACACATACTACTCCATAGATCTTCAATTATATCTCTCTTAGGTGCTTGCCTACTATATAGTATCATACATCCTAGTCTTATAAAGGTGATTATAGTGAAGAAGGCTAATTGGAAAGCTATTTTGATGGAGTTTTTACAAAGCAAAGAGTCCACCTACTTGGATCTTCAATTTTTTGAAGGTACATTATTTCATCTTCTTACTTATATGTTTAATCATGATTGTGCTTGTGTGTGAAAATAGCTTTTTTGTTGCTTGTTCGACCACCATGTTAGATATGTCCTTTAATAATTTAAAAGCATAATGATCTATAAAGTATGGTGTAGCAATCCCGATCCTAACATGGCTTTGGATAGAGTGGTAGCTTCTTTGTTTCTCTTTATCCTAAGTTTATCTATTTGTAATTAAAGCTATGTAGGGTGATTTACTCTTATATTATAAATTGACTATTATATTATTGTTATGGGTACTTGATGAATTTATGTATATATATTCCTTGTGCTTAGGGTTTCCAAGGCTAATTTCATATATATGTCTATGTGTTTGTAGAAATACCTCAATGAAGTTGAATATGTATATTGAAGTTTATTATGCTATTAACTAGTTCTAAACTATTGTATAGACATGTCTATATGTTTGTGTGATGATTAAATGAATTAGGTTTTACTTATATACGTGTTTATGTGTGTGTTTGTTCTAATAACATAAATAACTTCTATTGCATACATATCGGGTACTATCACTTAAATTGGTGTAATCTAAGCATATCTATGTGTTTAATAGTAGAATAGGCCGGAATATTCTCGAATGTCAAGTCCTAGATGTATATGCCTTGCGCTCAAATGTTAATTCCCATTATTGTGATGACGATCAGTAGTGCATAACTAATGGCTAGCCTAGGTCAAGTCTCCTTTGGTTTTAAACCCAGCCAATATATTTCCCCATACGTTTAGTTGACCTTAGACACTTAGGAAGCTAGTTAGTCAATCCTAAGACCCTAAGTTATAAGGATCACGCCGTGGCTTTAGGTAGACAACGCCTAGGGACGGACCTGCATTGAGTCCTGGGAATAGATTAGGGAATTAATTATTGGACTAAACGTTGGGGTTAAATCGATCTGAGTCACCTATAATCCTAACTAGCTAGCCCTAATTCCTACGTCATAAAGACCATGCCATAGCTCTAGAACTCGTGCCTAAGGATGGACCCGCACTAAGGCTTAAGATACTAATTATGAACCAAGACAAGAGCAACCAAGTATAATGCATTAAACAACCCTAACGAGAAAGTAGTAATCACCCATTTGCAAGACGTAATCACCCTAGTCCCCAAATTCCGACGTTTGATTCCCCTTAGATCGCTTGATTCCCCCATTTCACACACATACTGCATTTTATTTTCTTACCCTTAGGCTAGATTTACTTTCTCGAGCTCCCCTCAATCTAAAAACCCAAAAAATTATTGTAGTTTTCAACACGTAGCTCTCTAGGATACACTTAGTTTAAGACACTACGCACGTTTGACTTTTATGTGAATTCCACCTTCACTCGTACGCTATACTACACGTGACCCATGCGCTTGTAAGTTATTTGCGCTTGTAAGTTATTTAGGCTTGTACTCCCAAATAGCAATATTACTTACCCTACAAGGAATTAAGTATTAGACTTAAACTCTAATTATAGAATTACCCTCTACAAGGTATGAATTATGAACAAGAATAATATTGTATTATATTGTAATTTATGAAGATATTTTATCTTTTTAAAAATTTTTATGACTATATTTTATCCTTTTAAAATTTTTTGTGCACTTAACTTTCATAGAAATACAAATTCTATCTCTTAGCTAAGATTTTTAATTACAGCGAATTCGAAATATACAAATCTTAAATTTATAAATGAATTTTATATTTTAAAATTAGGCTTGTGAATGAATGGGATTCATTTATCCGAAACACACTGTTAGTTTGACTCCTCTGAGCCTAAACCCTTTTATCTCCACCAACGATGATGTCCATCGGCGCCACCGGGCACGCCGTCCCTCTCAGCCCATCTCCTTTCCGTGACCGCCGAAATGCATCTAGACCCACCACCACCACCACCATCACCAACATCGCTGCTTCTCCTCGCCAACGCTTTACTATTAAATCCCCCTGGTCTTCCTCTTCCTCCACACAAAACCCTAAACCCTCAAAAACCTTAAACAATATGCTCAAAGGCTGTAAAAAAGCCTCCTTTTACGCAGGCTTTGGCATATCTTCCTTCTCCTTCAACCACTTCCTCCACGGCGGCGGATCGGCCGGCGGAGGTGGGGGCGGCGGCGGCGGAGGTGGCGGTGGGGGCAATTCTGGCGAAGGTGGAGATCTCTGGTCCTGGATGTTCTCGCCTCCGGCGGCTACAGCTGACGAGAACCAATCGGAGGAATGGGATTCGCACGGGTTGCCGGCCAACATTGTGGTCCAACTGAACAAGTTGAGTGGCTTTAAGAAGTATAAAGTGTCAGATATCTTGTTCTTTGATCGCCGCCAGGGCTTCACCGTTGGGACGGAGGATTCCTTCTTCGAGATGGTGTCTCTCCGCCCTGGTGGCATCTACGAGAAAGGCCAGCTTGAGAAAGAGCTCGAAACCCTATCTACATGTGGGATGTTTGAGAAAGTCGATCTTGAGGGCAAAACAAATCCTGATGGAACCATAGCATTAAAAATATCTTTCCTAGAAAGCACATGGCAAAGTGCAGATAGGTTTAGGTGTATAAATGTAGGTCTAATGCCACAATCCAAGCCGATAGAAATGGACCCTGATATGACCGAAAAGGAGAAGATTGAGTATTTTAGGAACCAGGAGATGGATTACAGAAGGAGAATGGAGAGGGCGAGGCCGTGCTTATTGCCAATGCCAGTACAAAGGGAGATTCTGCATATGTTGAGGGAGCAAGGAAGCGTGAGCGCAAGGCTGCTTCAAAGGATAAGGGATAAAGTGCAGCAGTGGTACCATGACAATGGGTATGCCTGTGCGCAGGTTGTGAATTTCGGGAATCTGAATACCAAAGAGGTGGTTTGTGAGGTTGTGGAAGGCGATATTACGCAGATGGTGGTTCAGTTTCAGGATAAGTTGGGAAATGTGTGCGAGGGGAATACTAAGTTTCCTGTCATAAGGAGAGAATTGCCTAAGCAGGTAATGAACAAAAATGCATTTGTGATTTATATTGCATTACTGTGAGATATTTACTTTTCAGGATATATTAGGTGCTTAACTAGAAGAAACAGTGGTTTTGCTGGAATATTTTAATCTTTTTTCTTATTCTCCTGTGATATAATTAAATCCTGTTTGACTTGCCCTTGAGTTGTAGCACTAGATTATATATGGTTTCAATTGCTAGTACTTCACTTGTGTAATTGAAAGAAGAGTTGTGTTTGCTCTACATGGCAGAATATTATTATGGCCTTCTGATAGATTTTGAATTGTGTTTGAAGAGGGAGTTAAAGCATTGAAGCATATAAATTCTTTTGCTTTTGCTTTTGCTTTAATCATCATATTTGTTCTTCTGCTACTGCAATACAATTCACTAATTCTCTTGGATTATATTGATCATTTCTTTAAGTTACATAATTAATTAGCTAAAAAGGATTCTTATGAGATTATACTTGTTCAGTGTGCTATTTTGCAAGATGGTTTGATTTGAACTGTTTTCTGAATGTACGCAATGGTTTACAGCTCCGGCGGGGGCAGGTTTTCAACATTGAAGCTGGAAAACAAGCTCTTAGAAATATCAACGCTCTTTCTCTCTTCTCAAATATTGAAGTCAATCCCCGTCCTGATGAAAAGAATGAGGGAGGGATAATTGTGGAAATTAAACTCAAGGAACTGGAACAGAAGTCAGCTGAAATCAGTACAGAGTGGAGTATTGTTCCTGGACCTGGAGGTCGTCCAACATTGGTATAAAATTTCAGATATATTACTTCTGAATTTCCTACAAGCTATTTAGATCATTGGATATTGTTCTTCCTGCTGAATACCCACCTTGTTTCTTTGTTACTCTTTCAGGCTTCAATTCAGCCTGGTGGGACTGTGTCCTTTGAGAACCGTAATATCAATGGTTTAAATAGGTCAGTCCTTGGTTCTGTCACCACCAGCAACTTCCTCAATCCTCAGGTAGTTACAACGTTTGGTGCTTTATAATATTCTTCAGACTTTTCTGCAATGCTTTTTGAAATCCTTAGGAAAATATTTTGTGTAGGATGATCTTGGCTTCAAGTTGGAGTATGTACATCCTTATTTAGATGGTGTATACAATCCTCGAAACCGTACATTTCGCGCTAGCTGCTTCAACATCAGAAAGTTGAGTCCAGTCTTCACGGGCGGACCCGGGGTAGATGAAGTTCCCCCTATCTGGGTTGATCGAGCAGGAATGAAAGCAAATGTCACAGAGGTAAGCTGCCTGATTCTATTTTATTGGTTTTACACCCAAAATAAAAGTCAACCATAGACGAATTTTCATTGTAACTTAATTAAAATATTCTTTTAGAATGTCTGAACTCATCACTGATAATAGTCTTGTTCTTCAGTGGGCCAGAGAAAACATTGCTACATCTTGATTGATTGAATCCTCCTTTAGATTTTTATATGTCGATTGTACTCTCACAGAACTTCACCCGTCAAAGCAAATTCACATATGGGGTTGTGATGGAAGAGATAACAACTCGTGATGAAAGCAGTCATATTTGCGCAAATGGTCAGAGAGTATTGCCAAGTGGAGGAATTAGTGCTGATGGCCCTCCAACAACGCTCAGTGGCACAGGCACTGATCACATGGCATTTTTACAAGCCAATATCACCAGAGATAATACCAAGTTTGTGAATGGGGCTATAGTTGGTGATAGGGATGTGTTTCAGGTGAGTTATAGGCATTGTTTCTGTCATTAGCTACTTGTAGTGTTGTTGATTTTGCGCAGCTTTCAACTGCTAAAGCTAATCCAGTGTCAACTGACATGAGATGGCCCCTGGTTAGATTGTTCTTGATTTATGAGCATTTCAATTAGGTCCTAACATTTGAGAAAGGCTTGATTGTTGAGCATTTGTTTTCAACTTTAAAATTTATTTTAATTGTCTGCATACTGACATTTAACTGATTAATCCTCTGTTTGGAAATAGTTTGCTCTCTTTGGATACCTTAGGTTTTTCTTACTTTGTATATAGTCTAATGTGTGAGTTGTTGATTTTGCCTTCGGTAGTTTTTGTCTCCGGGAGCTGTAATGACATTTGTGTTTCTCTATTTCATTTTCTTTTGCTAAGCTTGCTTCATGGGCAGTCCTAAAAAATAGAAAAGAAAAGAAAAATGGAAAGATAAAAAGAAAAGGACTAGGAGACTTGGTGGATATCATGCAACTGAATACTTTGGATCTGAACAAATTCCCTGATTGTGGTAGGAAATAAATTTTGTTGGCAAGTTTATCTTATTTATTTGCTTCAAATTGAAGACTGAGATGACTACACAATGTTTTAGGTGAAATATGTAATTATGTATTGTTTTATGAGAAGGGGGCCTGAGTGAGGAACTTGTCAAACTGTTTATTTTCTAAAGATAAGTGAGCCAACTGGGTTTTTGTGGTATAAATTTTGATGGGAAATGATTCCTAAAGAATAAAAAATTCTACGTTGGGCGACCATATTTTGGAACCACCGAAAGTAATACATTCGATTCTGCATGGAGATAGTTCTATTGTTGGGCTAGTAGATGTATATGAAAATTAGATTTAATCTTCTGTTATATGAGAATCATACTGGAAAATAAGTGTCTATCTTGTTTTTGGCTAGCTGTGTCTGTTTTTCATGGTGTGACTCTGCATATTAATCTGCCGTTTTGCTTGAACATCGCTGGCGATGATAATTCAAGTTCGTTTAACGTACACTATATATTGATTGCAGCTTGACCAAGGACTCGGCATTGGCAGCAAGTTCCCTTTATTCAACCGGCACCAGCTAACTCTGACACGGTTTATCCAGTTAAAACAAGTTGAGGAAGGTGCTGGTAAACCGCCACCTCCTGTCTTAGTCCTTAATGGCCATTACGGTGGTTGTGTAGGGGATCTTCCGAGTTATGATGCCTTTACACTTGGGGGACCTTACTCAGTGAGAGGTTATAATATGGGGGAGCTGGGGGCTGCAAGAAATATACTTGAGGTAATGTATACATCATTTGAAGCCACAATTAGCTATCATCCCTCTTTAATCAGTAGTTGTATTGAGAATTTTCTTACAATTGGAGGCATCACAAGAACCAACTGCATAGAAACCGAATATATCTTGCCTTGTACCGGAGAATTTTTTTATGCACGCTGACATTGTTTTCTATGACATGGACGCATCATAAAAGAACCAAAACGTATCTTACTTTCTGATTGTGATGCATTCCAGTTGGCTGCTGAGCTTAGGATTCCCGTGAGAAATACACATGTCTATGCCTTTGCTGAGCATGGTACTGACCTTGGGAGTTCAAAGGATGTTAAAGGAAATCCAACAGAAGTTTACAGAAGAATGGGCCACGGTTCGTCATATGGCATTGGAGTCAAGTTGGGGTTGGTGCGAGCAGAATATGCCATTGATCATAATTCAGGGACAGGCGCGCTCTTCTTCCGATTTGGAGAAAGATTCTAATAATATATAACTTTGACTATTTTCTTTTCTTAGTCAGTACAACTTTTCGAGAGTTCATGCGGGAAGCTACAAATCTAGAATTGGAGCTAGAAATTCATTGTTCATTTTTATCATCATCATGTTCTTCCAAGGGATCTTATTATGTCCTCAATGAGATTCATTACAGTTCATTGGTCATTTTTATTATCATCACGTTCATCCAAGGGATTTTATTATATCTTCACTGATATTCATTAAAGTTCTACATTAAAGTTGTTTCCAATTTCTTGATGGTATTGGGAATATGTAACAAGTGCTCTACTTCCGATAGGTTATAGGTTTACTGTGTCAGATCCTAAAGTTAATTAGGAATTTTTTTTTCTAATCCAAAAAAAAAATATTATACAAAATTAATTCTGTTTATAAATCGATTTGAAAAATAATTCGTTTTGAATATGAAAATGTGTGACACGCATTTTGAGACAGCGACTGCGTTCCAGGAACGTGGGCCGCGTTCTCAAAAGGAGGCTGCTTTTGGCAGCGCGTTCCGCGTTCTTGGAACGCGGTCGCATTCCATAAATTCGATCATTTTTTTCCCATTCTCCCCCAACCCGACTTGCGATTTTTTCTTATTTTCTCTCAGCCCCTCACACTAAAGTTTTAGTTTTTGAGCGTTTTAGCGAGGATATTGCCTTGATCTTGTATGTTATTTTATTTTTATGTTATTTTTTTCCATTGTATTTAACGTTTTAAGTTGTGAAATATGTTTTTAGATCGTGTAGTTTTTGTTTTGATAATTAAATTTAGTTTGTGTTGATTTGAATTTTAATTGTTGTTAGATTTGTAGATTAGAATTTTAGTTTTTTTTTTAATTTATATTTAAATGTTAATTGGTGCTTAAAAATATAGTATGATTATTAGAAATAGAATTAATATTGTTGTTATTAGTATTATTAGTAATATTATTAGTATGATCATTATTATTAATCTTATTATTACTATATGAATATTATTAGTAATAAATGTTATCATTAAGATTATCATTATTATTTACAATATCATTATTTTTATGACAGTCATGTTATATGTTAGATGTTATTATTAATGTAATTATTACTATTATTGGTATTATTATCATTAATTATCATTGTGATGATGATGACGATGATGGATGATTAATGTAATATGTTAGATATTATTATTAGTAATTTTATTAATACTATTGTTGATATATTTATCCATGTATTTATTTTATTATTGTGATGATGATGACGATTCTGGATGATTAAACATGTTATCTTTGTATTATTATTAATAATACAATCATTGATACTATTATTAATAATATTAGTGTTTTTATTATTATTATTATTAATACAGTCGTTGATATTATTATTATTAATAATATTAGTGTTATAATTATTATTATTTGATAAAATTAGAGAGTTAATGTATATAGTGAAGTAGTAATATTTAGTTAATCTTTGTTATTATTTTTTATTTTAGGAGTCATTATGGATGCTCGTCCCGCACCAGTAGATGCCACTTTACTATGCCACTATCACCGGGTTCAGTATTTACAGGATCCGCACCATCTGGGTATGTTTAGGTGCTATAGGTCGGATAGATCGTTGTTTAATGCGCCGGAGCACTAGTTAGTACAGCAGAAGTTGGCAGAGACCGGATTCTACGGGTGTTATAAATTTCGATATCATCAGCTTAACCGGGGACTTATTACTGCCATGAGAGAGAGGTGGCGGCGGGAGAACCACACGTTTCATTTACTCGTAGGTGAGGCTACCATCACCCTGCAGGATGTGGCCGTGTATTGGGGTCTTCCCGTGACCGGTACTCCTGTCCCGGTGATTGATACGGTCCCACGCTCGAAGGAGGACTCAGTTGTCAAGATGCAGGAATTGATGGGTATCGATGCGGATGCGGTGGTGGACGACAGTACTGGCCGTATTGACATTGTGGGAAACTCGGTGAATTTTGTCCAGCTGCGGGACAGGTTTGCTATGCAGGGCACTCCGGATAAGCCCACTCAGTACCAAGCGCGGCAACGAGCACAGCTGTGGATATTTCTCGTCACCTGCTGCCACCTTTTCACGAACACGAGCACGAATGACGGTAATTTGGCCTAGTTGTTATTACTGGACGACTTTGAGTGCATCCGGCAGTACAACTGGAGCGCAGCTGTACTATCGTATTTGTACCAACAACTTGATCGCGCCTCCTTCCGCCAATGTAAGGGTGTATGCGGAGCCATGACACTAGTCCAGGTATTGGTTTGCCTTATGTAGTAGTTATGTTTATATTCTACGAATGTTAACTTTATTATTACAAGCTTTTTTATAATATAACACATGTTCAATGCTTGCAGTTTTTTGCATGGGATAGATTCACGGCTTTTCGACCTCAGCTCCTGCATTCGACACGAGAGCGGCTTCAGCGTCAGCAGCATCAACTGGAGCCTATGTTTCAGCTCCCTGGCTTTCCACGGGGTGCACAGTTTTACGTCAAGAAGGAAATGACTTGTGCATCCGGGAAGTCAGGTCAGGTAGAGTGTCGAGATGTCATTGACCATCTCCGGCCTGACGAGGTATAGTACACTTAAGCTGCCTTATTAAAAATACTTTACATGTACACTTAAGCACGTAATTAACTATCCGGTGCTTGTTTTGGTTACAGTTCATATGGCAGCCGTTTAGGGCGATACTGGCCACCCTCCCACCTTATTGTGTTGCCGACAGTGATGTCTGGCATGCCTAGATACCGCTGATATGTAGGCATACTGTTGAGTGGCACCGCCCGGATCGTGTCCTGCGGCAATTCGGACTTAGGTTGGCCGTCCCTGCTGATCCCCCTGCACATGAGAAACATAAGGACGGTAAGGAGAAGGTTGAGGGAGCTGCGCTGACTGAGGCTGTGAATATATGGGGGAATTGGGCCCAGCGCATTTTTTATGGACAGGCGGAGGATGTGCCGCCTGCAGCGATACTCGAGGGATACATGCAGTGGTACCGGTGGGTGACCATATTACAGGTCGGTCATCCCGATACCAGTCATAGGTGAGATGGGTACGTGGCATCCGCACACGACGAGACGTCACTGGTGAGCTGCCTTTGTCCCCAATGTTTATGTTACTCAATGAAAGTTGTTGACTATTAGTTTATATTAACCCTAGTATGTTATGTTTGACTATAGGCTGTTGTAGTTCGGTATGTCGTCCATCATTCTCGTGATTTGCTGCAGCGTTACCAGGAGGGGGACCTTGGGGGCGGTGCACAAATGGAGCATGTCATGCGGCACTTGCAGCTTATGCAGTTGCATGACGAGAGTGCACTCTGACACACGCAGCATGAGCATCTCATACAGCAGAGAGCCGTGTGGGAGTTACTCGATGCGCCTCCAATGCATCCGTTGCAATGATCTGGATAGCATCGTGGCAGCGTTCTCCATCTGCGCAGTGCACGCACAGCTATCGGGGTGGCCACCTACACGGCCCCCATTGCAGCTATCCGCGTGGCGTTTGTTCCCTGTTGACTTCTCCAGCAGTTTAGGTGGCCGGGGCACGTTCGAGGGTAGTGGATCATCTCAGCCCTATGTTGAGGAGCAGGATGATGACAAGGCGACGCAGAGCGAGTCATCGGGGGGGTCACCGAGGAGATATATGGGATCCCATGACTACGTTCACCATCAGTTGGTGTCCAGTGGCCTTGAGCATCAGGACCAGTCGCCGCACTACGAGCCACAAGCGACCTATGCACCAATCACACGACAGCAGGCACATGAGCCGCCGCTCCACCAGACACGTTCATCCCAGAAGCGCAACGCCCCATCCCCTGTTAGACGTCATTTATCTGACCGCACTAACAGGGGGAAAGGCCCTGATCATTACACGCTGGGATGATGTATTCATTTTCGAGTGCTTTTTGTTTCATATGTAATCGTGAGACATTATCTTTTTGTTGATTATTATTTCATTTTTTTAATTTGTTTTAGCCTTTTTTTCTTACACATGTCGACGTTGATTAAACATGACCGTATCACAATGCCACAACAAGTTCACAGACAACGTTAATTACACAATAACATCACAAAGTCACAACAAATATGCATAAAACGATTGCACAATAGCATTACAACGTCAAAACAAATAGACATAAAATTATCACATATGGAACTTGTGCCAATCGCTAAACATAACGAATTACGCATTTTGGTTGTCGGAGCAAATTGGAGCAGTGTGACCCGGTTGACCACATGCTGTACACCTTCGTCTTCCACGGTGGTCCGAGTGATCCATTTCGTTTGGAATGCGCCGGCTTGTCCTCTTCTCTGCCGAACGCGACTTAGGTTCGAATGCAACGTCCATGCAGGCACTGGAGGCCAATAAAATTGGTGTCTGAGAGGCTCAAATGTCTGTCAATATGTATCTTTGTACGATTTCACAGTCAGCTATTAAGGTATCATGTTCTCCACATTAAACCCCTTAAACCGAGCAACAGTTTGTGCATGCGAGCATGGCAGGTGATATTCAACCCACTTTCCGCAAGGACACATATGGTCTTCCTAGTTGACAATTTGGTTTGGCGGATTCTCGTTCCATCGAACTGGCAACCGACCCACCTGGTATCTACCATCTTCTCTAAAACTAAGTACGTGATGGCGATGTGACGAGGTCTTCCACTTCTCAAAGAGTTCCCTCACACTAGGAGGGAGCCGATGGCCTTCACTTTCCAACTGCGTCGCATGGACCAACCGATCATGAAAGTAACCTTTTATCTTCATAAAAGTATTGGTAACAAGGGCCATGATGGGTAACCCCCTTGCATCGACGAGGACACCGTTGAAGCATTCGACATTATTTGTCGTCATCACACCCCATCTGAATCCCCCATCAGCGCTCATGGTCCATGCATCGGCAGGGATATCGGATAGGAACTTGTGTACTCGTCTGCCAACACCGTTCTGACTAGGGTCCACATCAAGGATCGTGTTCATTGCATGCACATGTTTGCGTGCTTAACATTCTCGGTTAGCTATCCAACACATGTCTTTAATGAATTGATTCCGCCATCTTTTCATCACATTGCTTTTCAGATGTCTCAAGCAAATGCGATGTTTTATTTCAAGTTGACCGTCACGTGTAAACGGTTCGATTGCGGATGCGATGCCTGCATGCCTATCTGAAATGATACACACTTGGGGCATCTCATTGAAAAAGTTCTTGCTTGCGCAACTGGTGTAAGAACCACAACCAAGTACGAGTTGTCTCTGCTTCTACAACTGCAAATGCTAACGGCAAAACTTGGCAGTTTGCGTCTGTGGCTAATGCAACTAGGAGATGACCCTTGTACTTTTCCCGCAAATGTGTGCTGTCCAACAAAACCACGGGCTTACAATGTCTCCACGCCGCGATGCACCGACCGAACGCCTAATAAACCATGTCAAAAATTTTTTCAGCCTGCGTTGAACCTTCGGCGAACCTATATCTCACCACACTACTTGGATTCTTGGCCATCATAGCCCCAAGAAACTATGGTAGCATCTGATATGACGTGTCCAAATTGCTATACACTAGTTCAATTGTTTTGTTTCGGCCGTTCCATGCTTTTCCGTAACTGACATCCGCGTTAAGCTTCTCCTTCATGTGAGCTTGGATAAGCCCGACCTCATAATTAGCCTTCTTAGCTATGAAATGCCTCATCAAGTATCCAACCAATCCTGACGTCAAATTTTTGTGCCTTGATGCAGTTATTTGCACCATACATACATGTCTTGCGTCATACTGTGTAATCTCCCACTGCTTGTGCATTGCTTTTCTTATGACACGTACATACCATGGGCATGCTACACTTCCATTGTGTGCTTCCTTACACCGTACCTTCCACAGGGTCTTACTCGACTTAATGACCCTATATTCCTTCTGTATTCTTATCGCGTTCTGTTGAACAGCCCTTATCCCATCCACTTTGGATGGGAACACCATTCCTTCGGCCAGTTCCATCTTCTCTAGGTCCCATATTGGACGTTTGTTGACCTCATACCTACTTGTCGTGTAGAATTCAGTCTTAGCAGTATGGAACTCCATGGCTTCCTCCTCATTTACCTCCGCCTCTGCATCGACATCCGGTCCTTCTACCTCGTTCTCAATTTGGTAGTTCAAACTTGCTTCTAAGATTGCATCTTCTTCTTGATCGTTCAATTCACCGTCCTCGTTTTCTTCATCTACCTCCGACAAAACAGTATTTGCTGCGACGTCACATCTTTCCTCCATGCCATCGCCGTGATGTGAGGGTCCTCCAACTTCAAAAGTAGAATGTGGTTGCGGGGAAATGGAAAAAGTAGCAAACTCCACCGCTGTTGTTGCAATATTGATATGTTCATCTTATTCATACAATGGTGCTGCATTTAGGTCTGGCATGTTAGACTGGTACAGGACGTCGGGAATTATTTACGGCACATACACATCATCAGGCTGAACAGACTGAACATCTACTATTACGTGCGCCACACAGCAGTTCCATTCACACCGAGTTGTGCCATACATCTCCTGCACATCTTCATCATCAATTATTGCACTTGGATAATAATAAATCTGCTGCAATGTTGCATCCCATCTAGGGTCACGATAGCATAAGTTAACCCTATCGATGCTCGGATGCAACCCCAGTTTCTAATTACGCGCGAAACAAATTCATCGTAAGTTGTATCGGGATGAATTTTGATTTTGCGTGGTATATTTGGACTTCTGTAATCAAGACCATAATCGGTTGTTATTGTGTGACCACCGTAGTATAAAAAAACAGTAACCTCAGTTGAATTCATTCTTTTACGTGCTTTGGTAGAAACTTATACTAACAAAGTGAATGAATTTGGTAGAATGTTTATTTGGTGGAAAGTGATTGTGATGATAGAAATTTACGGGGTAGGATTGAATGATCCGGTGGAAGAAGGGGTTGGGATTTATATAGGCAGAAAACGCATTCTGGGAGTGCGATTTCTGAAATTTCCTGTGACTTGAAGTGACTAAAGCGTGATTTGTGGCAGGGATTCCTATCAGCGCACTCCCAGAATACGTTACTAAGAATATTTGGTCGTCCCCACAATCAAATCAAATTTGGCAAGTTTGCAGGGAATCCAGAAAACGCGTTTTCGGAATGCGGAACGCACTCCAGGAGCGCAGGCGCATTC
Organism: Cordia subcordata; assembly: GCA_028554755.1. Taxonomy (NCBI): domain Eukaryota; kingdom Viridiplantae; phylum Streptophyta; class Magnoliopsida; order Boraginales; family Cordiaceae; genus Cordia; species Cordia subcordata. The sequence goes on along the minus strand of JAPTOF010000007.1, from coordinate 11,739,638 downwards.
CTGGAGCTCGGCCGCACTCCTAGAGTGCGTTCCGCGTTCTAGGAATACGTGCAACGTATTTCCAAATTTAAAACGGGTTATTTTTCAAATCGATTTATAAACGAGGTTAGTTTTGCATAATGTTTTTTTCTTTTGGGTTAGAAAAAAAAATCCTATGCTAATTATCACCACCTGTTCCCTCTTATTGCTACTTTTCCAGTCATTGGTTACCATTACTTCCCTGATAGGTTATAGGCTTAATGTGTCTGATCCTAAAGTTAATTATCACCACCTGTTCCCTCTTATTATTGCTTTTCCAGTCATGGGTTGCCATTACTTCCCTGTTTTGATTTGGGTGAAAAATGTTGAGAAAATGTTTGTTTGGATTGATTTTTTAGCAGAAAAAAGTAAGAAGAGAAAGTAAATTTTTTTGCAATAATTATTTAATTTGATGTTAAAAACATTCAAATATATATTTTTTTTCAAAAACTAAAATTTTTAACTTTTTGAAAAAATATTTTTTTCCCTAAAAGCCGTTAAAGAAAACTTTCAAAAGAAAGTCAATCCAAATGACTCTGAAGTGCGTAAATTATGGTGTATCAGACTATTTTTTCAATATTTATAAATTATTTGTCTAATAAAATTTATAAAAGCATATATATATGAAAACAGTCACAGATGTTTGTTCAATATTCATAAATTATTTTTCTATTAAAATTCACAGAAACTTTTATATTTAAAAAACAATCACAGATATTTGTTCAAAATAAAAAGACTATTTGTTTAGTATTCATAAGTTATTTGTCCAGTAAAATCTACAAATCATCACAATATTTGTTGACAAATATAAGATTAACAAACATCTATATATTTTGTTCACAAGTGTAAAATTAACAAACATATATACATGAAAATATCTATACGATTGTTTAAAATAAAAAGACTATTTACTCAGTATTTATAAACTATTTGTTCAATAAAATTCACAGATCATTTTTGTTCAGTACTGATAAACTATTTATTCAATATATTTACAACTTCAAATGCACATTGCACTATGCGATATAAGTTCCCCCAAGGTGCGATGCGAACAAACAAAGCACATATCATCGTATCAGCAATTTTGGATGTCCTTCAGATCTTATAAAATGTGATAAAAATAAAGAAAAAGAAATACTTTCTGCACTTTTCATTAAATCAACCAGAAAAAGGTATTTCCTAGTATCTGGAAAACGAAACCATGGTAACTGAGATTACATGACACCAATTCTTGGAACAAAACAATTGCCCAACCTAGCTCTCTTGGACTTGAACTTTACTCCTAAATCCAAATGTACGAGGAAAATCCATTATTCGTGAAGTATTTATGCACTTCTAATTAGATAATCTCAAATAACATTATACATTACGATCAAAATCCTGCACCAGTCAGAGAAACTGTACAAGATGGAAGCAATTCTTCTACCACGATATCCTTGTATTCATATAGGAAAAGATTGCTATCCCAAATTGCTGCTCCTTGAGAACTTGCATCTTGCAGAGGCCTCAGCTTGTTCAAAATTTGTCAATTATAAGGAAATGTCAATAAACAAGATTCTAGTCTATAGAGTTATCGAAGTTACACGTTCTTCAGAGGCCCAACTCCTTTTTCAGTTTGGCAAGTGCCGCTTCAATTTCATCAATGTTGTCTTCGAGGCTGCTTCCTTCATCTTTCCCTGTTTCTCCAGTTCCAGGTTCCTTTGTTCCATGAGATGCATTCGGAAATGTTTCCTTGTTTTCATCTTCTCCCTCTGCATCAATTATGCTCAGTTCTTTCTCTAAGAACTCAACAAACTCCTCCCCTATTTCCTGCCGCACCATTGTATTATGTACAAGTTGTAAAACGAAGTTTGATGCTCGAGACACAGCAAGTAGCAAAAGATTTTAGATATTCAGTTTATAAGTGGAGAATGAAGACTCTTAAAGAGGAACCATGCACAAATTGATATTTCAGATTAAAATATCCAAGGATAAATTCTGACAAATAACCTTTATATCAGGAGAATTAAAGTTCTAAGAAACAATTACTCACTGCCAATTCCTCCCACAAGCTCTTCGGCTTCCCCTGTGAAGCAACATTAGCCTCCCAATTTCGGAATTCTTCTTGAAGGTCTCTAAAGAAGTCCCCTGCAATAAATATGTCCAGCACTAATCATGCTCAATATAAGTACAATTTGTCCAAAAAAAAAAAAAAAAAAAAGAACGAAAGAAATTCTGAGAAGACTTGAATGATGCGAGGTGAATTCATGGGTCTCTCACTCTCAAGGAGTATAATCTACCTATTGCTATTTCGACATCCCTCAAAAAGTTACCTGCAGCATGAAGGGGTTGACATAAGAATATAAAGAGAAGGAAAAGAAGAAACACTTTGACCCCCGACTCTAGAAAAGGACATGATAGACACGTCGAGGTCATCAGCTAACAATCTCCAAATCTACAAGATACAAAAGTACCATGGTAGATCAACACAATGAACCCACCAAATGGCCAGGAGGAACGCAACAAAAAACAATTATATTCACGTCCTCTTTAAGCAACTAGACTGAAACTTGTACCCCTTTCAATGTGGACTACTTTTAGCATGTGATTATGAACTGAGTATTAAACTTTTTCGCCCCGTAGATTGCTGCTATCACATCCTGATCCAGACATTAAATACATCTATTACATTCACAAGTTTTTCTGCCATAAATATGTTAATGCCTGGGATGTTAGTTTTTTGTTTGATACTGTTAGTTTTTGTTTGATTTCTTTTACAGGTAAGCATGCCAAAAAATATTAGAAGAGTACATTTTGTGTTAATCAAAGCAATTAAGCATTTTGAACACTAGATTCCAAGATATCTAACATCCACTGATATTAACTAAATCTTAGGAGAGGAGGAGGAGGAAGGAAAAAGGAGGAAGGAGGAAGGCGGGGTGGGGGGGGGAAGGGAATCCATGACCATGTATTACCAAATCCATAGAATTCTTCTTCTTGTTCAGCTGTCCTACTTCGGTTTCTTCCAGGAGTATTGTACGAATAGCCAGACGATCGACTTCCAGTCTCATATTTCTTTTTGGATTTAGAGTTTAACAGCATATTATAGGCATGCTTAATCCTCATAAACTTTTCCTGGGCATCAGCCTGTACAACAAATAATTTGAATAGACAAATTACTTTGAAACCCATATGTCAAAGGTCGCTATTAGTACGCAAGAATGGAACAGGAATGAAATGGAGTTCATGCTTTATTCTCAGTCCCATGCATGGTACATGATAATGAATTTGGGAATCCAATTCCCCGTGAAATGCCTTTCTTATGAATTTGGGATTAGAACACATTAGACTCCCACTAATACTACGATGGATAAGCATCAAGTCATAATATGGAATTACGTAATATGGAAAGGCGTGACAAGATAAACATTATCTAATGATGATGTCATTCCTATGCAATCATTATCCACTACTGTGTCATTGCTTGTGTTAGCTTCATTTACTCTTGTCTCATTGCTTATGCAATCAACAGCTTTTTATATCAGCGCATATGCAACATTGTAGCAGCACATGCAATGCATGTGTAGCTAACAGCTTATGAAAATCTAAAAATAAGGGGAAAACCTAAACCATTTGTAACTCAACTCTAGAGTATCAATATAATTCAGTTTATTCTTGCTTTCTTTATATTTCTCTATATAGTATATGAAGAGAAAAGAGAAATAAGGAAATGATATTATCATTCTATTCTTGCTGAACAAGTAGTTACATATCAGCATTTATAGAGTTACAATTAGTATGCTAGCTGTCAAGTAACTAACTGCAGCTATACCTTTATTTAACTAACTAACTGCCTAACAGAATTCACTATGGAAACTTTTAATAACTAACTATACTAACTGAAATATTCCTTATCATCCCCCCTCAAACTGATCTTGGGGAAGACACCAATGGCAGTTTGGTTCTGAGCAAGATGTATTGTTGCTGAGACAAAGCCTTCGTGAAAATATCAGCTATTTGCTCTTTAGAATTGATGTAAGACAACTGCAATGCCTTTGAAACAACCTGCTCCCTGATAAAATGATAGTCGATCTCAATATGTTTAGTTCTTGCATGAAAAACTGGATTTGTAACAAGTGCCATAGCTGAGACATTATCACAGTATAAAACTGGAACAGTAGTGGAAATGCCTAGATCCTTGAATAGATATGTAAGCCATTTTAGTTCAGAAGCTGCATGAGCCATTGCTTTGTATTCTGCTTCTGTAGAAGACCTAGCTCGTGTTCGCCTCTTGAACACCATGAAATTAAGTTAGGCCCCAGAAAAATTGCATAGCGGATGTAGACTTTCTGTCTTCTGAATTTGAAGCCCAATCAGTCAGTGAAAGCATGAAGATGCATAGAACCAGCCTGAAACAATAAACCTTGACCTAGTGTAGCTTTTATATATCTCAAAACTCTTTTCAGAGCAGCAAAGTCTGCCAAAGATGGTGAATGCATATGTTGACAGAGAGAATTGATAGCAAATTGCAGGTCTGGCCTTGTCATTGTAATATATTGTAGAGCCCCAACTAGACTTCTGAAATGAGTACCATTTGCATAAGGAGTTTCCTGATCAGCAATCTTCAATGATGCTTTGGACAATGTAAGGGTTTGCACAGTAGAACAGTCTATCATGCTAGCTTGATTCAAGAGTTGTTTAGCATACTTAGTTTGATGTAGAACCAACCCCTGAGATGTGTATTATACCTCAATGCCCAAGAAATATGAAAGACGGCCTAAGTCCTTTATTGCAAATTGCTTACTCATTGTCTGCAGTAGCATGTTGATGTAATCATTTGAATTGCCTGTAACAATTATATCATCCATATAAACTGAAACCAGAGTGTAATTTGCAACAGTTTTGTGGATGAATAAAGAACTATTTGAAGTACTTATTTTGAAGCCCTGACTAATCAAAAATGTAGAAAGTCTATGATACTAGGCCCTGTGAGCTTGCTTTAGCCCATACAGTGATTTCTTTAGTCTGCAAACATAGTTTGATTTAGCTGAATTCTCAAACCTTGAGGTTGTAACATGTATACTTCTTCTGTTTAGGGTACCATGTAAAAATGCGTTAGACACATCCAATTGTCTTAATCTCCAATCATTATGAAGAGCTAAAGAAATCACAGTCCTTATAGTCTGACTTTTGACCACAGGACTAAATGTTTCTTGATAGTCAATACCCTGCTCCTGTAAGTACCCTTTGGCCACTAACCTGGCCTTATATCTAGCCACACTACCATCTGCATGAGTCTTGATTCTGTAGACCCATTTAGAACCAATTGGCTGCCTACTAGGTGCCAGAGGAACCAATTCCCCAGTGTTTTGATCCAATAATGCTTGAAACTCCTCTTGCATTGCCTTTACCCAACAAGCATATTTGGCTGCCTCTTTATATGTAGTAGGTTCAGTAATACGAGGTGTTTGAATCAAACTGTGAAGTTGATACAGAGGAGTGGGCAAACAACCTGTCTTTGACCTTGTAAGCATAGGATGGTAGCCAAGAGGTACCAAGGGCTGATGAGGGTTAACAGATGGACTATTTAAATGATGAGAAGAAGAAACTGCTGCAGAATTTGGAGGTGAAGACTGATGAGAAGCAAAAGAGTGAGACACTGAATGTGATGCAGTAGAAGAACTCATAGACTAATGATTAGGAGACTGAACAGAAGCATTTTGTGAAATGGTATTAGGAGACTGAACAGAAACATGAGTGTCTTGAGATTCTGATTGTGCATCACTAGAATTGTGAGGTGATGATGCCTGACTTGTAGAAGTAATAAACACAAAAGAGTAGGAAGGAAAACTAGAAGTAGTAGTACAGTTAGGATGGTCAGGATTGGAATCAAGGAAGTCAGACAATGAAACAGTGGATGTTGATTGAGGATAAGGAAAAATTGATTCATTAAATTTCACATGTCTGGAGATATAAACCTTATGAGAAGAAATGTCTAAGCATTTATATCCCTTTGTGTTAGGACAAAAGCCTAGAAAAACACATGGTGTGGACCTGAATTGAAGTTTGTTTTTGGTATATAGCTTAAGCTAAGGATAACACAAACATCCAAAGGCTTTTATGATGTTATAATCAGGAATAGTGCCATACAACATCTTATAAGGAGATGCATTGGACAGTGTTGGGGTAGGCATCCTATTAATAAGATAGTTTGCCATGGAGACTGCTTCTAGCCAAAACTGTGTAGGGAGATTACTCTAATGAAGCAATGCAAATGCTGCCTCTATGAGATGTCTGTGTTTCCTTTCAACCTTGCCATTTTGTTCAGGTGTATAAGGACAGGAAGTTTGATGTGTTATGCCTTTAGACTGCAAGAATTGGCTAAGCTTGTGATTAACAAACTCAGTGCCATTGTCTGTCCTAATAATTCTAATAGAAGCCTGGAATTGTGTAAAGACCATATTGTAAAAGTTAAGAAAGATAGAGAACACTTCTGATTTGTATTGCATTGGATAGATCCATACAAAGTTTGTACAATCATCAACAAAAGCTATATAATACTTGTAGCCTTTATTTGATGCTATAGGAGCAGGACCCCAAACATCTATATGCACAAGTTGAAAAGGAATAGAAGAAACAATAGTAGACAACTCAAAAGGTAACCTATGTGATTTAGCTAAACAACAGGAAGCACAATCAATAGTACTAGTAGGTAGCTTAACACCAAGGAGCTTGGAAAAAGATTGAGCTGTAGCAGAGGTGGGGTGACCCAGCCTTTTACGCCACAACAAATCTTCATATGATGTAGTTCTGGCAGTCAAAAGCTGAGCAGGAAACTGATGAGCAGAAAATTGATGAGGATTGGTGACAGAAGAGATGAATGGAGAAAGATTATACAGACCTCTATCACAGGGGGCCTTGTACAAAATTGCCTTGGTGGCATTGTCCAGAATTTGTACCTCCTTTGAAGTAAAAGGAAGAGTACAATTGTTATCATGTGTTAATTTGGAAATGGAAAGTAAATTATGACAAACAGTAGGAATATACAGTGTATGAGAAAGAAGAAGTTGTTTAGATGGAAGAGATATTATACCATTTCCTGTGCCTAGTATAGTCAAAGCCTGACCATTGCCCATTGCCAATGAGTCAGTCCCTTGATAAGCTTGGAAATTCTGCAACTGAGTCATATCATTAGTAACATAGGCATTAGCCCCAGAGTCAAGCACCCAAGTTTGAGAATCTCCTGAGAATTGACCAGTGTTAGCAACAAAAGCTTGTTTCCCAGTACCAAAACTAACAGTCTGAGATTGATATTTGACATTGTCAAATCTGTGCCAACAGTTGATAGCCAAGTGGTTGGGTTTACCATAGATTTGACAAGTGATCTTGTTTGCAGAGTTAGAGAATGATGAAACATGAGGCAGATACTGTTGTTGAGTAGAAAACTGAGGTGTAGAACCAAGAATCCCTGGACTGGCAGTTGAAATCTGAACTCCTCTACCTCTGCCAGTCCTTGCACCTATATTGCTATAGTTACCTCTACCCCTAGCTGAACCTCCTCTAGATTATGTTTGAGAAACTAGGGCAGTATGCACATTCTGAGCAGTGGAATCACTTGTAGAGAGATTATTATCCATCTTGAGATGCAACTCTTCAGATATTAGCAAAGAGGATAACTCTGTAACAGTAATTAGAGCAGACCTAACCCTTATAGAGGCTCTAAAAGAGTTCAATTCAGGAGGAAGACCTCTGAGGATATACATCACTAGATCTTCTTGAGATACAACCTCATTTACACTTGCAAGCCCATCTGTGATGGATTTGACATGATCTAAGTAGGCCTGCATAGTGTTTGTGCCCTTAGACAAATGAAGTAATTGGACTTTTAACTGATAAATGTGAGACCTTGTGAATGAGTTGTATCTTTGATTAATAGTAGTCCAGACTTCATGAGCAGTCTCAAGGTGAAGAACTTGAGACTGTACTGCAGGTGTCATAATGTTAAAAAGACATGATTTCAAGTAATCATCTTGTGTAAGCCAAGATTCATAGGTAGGATTAGGGCAGGAGTTACCAAAATCATCAGAAATTTCTGAAGGAGGACATGTAACTTTACCAATGACATGATCAAAAAGCTTTGCTGCTCTCAAGGCTATCTGAATCTGTGACTTCCATGAGATGACATTAGTATTATCCAACTTTGTAGAAACCAAATTACCCAAATTTTGGATCAAAATCCTTAATCCAAGAGGTAATTCTTCTGAAAATCCAGAATTTGATGAAGAAGCCATGGAAAAAATTGCAAAACTGAAGCAGAGGAGAAGATCTCAAAACTTAAAATGAAGAAGAGATCTGAAAAACTAAACCAATAGATGTGTTTGCACACTGGAGCTGAAGCTTCGACCAGAGTTTGATCAAAATCGCAAGAGAAAACAAGGTGTTTTAATGGTGATCCCTTGTCGCAAACCCTAGACTATTTTGGGAAGAACACAGACGAAAAAAAAAAAAAAAGAACTAGGACTGATGCCTAAGCTCTGGATACCATGAAGAGAAAAGAGAAATAAGGAAATGATATTATCATTCTATTCTTACTGAACAAGTAGTTACAGATCAGTATTTATAGAGTTACAATTAGTATGCTAGCTGTCAAGTAACTAACTGCAACTGTACCTTTATTTAGCTAACTAACTGCCGAACAGAATTCACTCTGGAAACTTCTAATAACTAACTATACTAACTGAAATATTCCTTATCAGTATATTTTGTAGTTACTTTACAATATGTTATTAGGACGAGTCTTTGTCCAATAGTAAAGCAACAAAGCAGCTTGATTACCTTGTGTTGGTTTGTCAAGAACAATAAAAGGTACAACTAATCCTTTCTTTTTAGCTATACATTGTTTGTACTTCATATATTGAAAAGGAAAATATCGCTAAACGTGAATTTTCTATTCTTAATATCTTGGGAAAAAGTTATCTAACTTGGATTCTCGATGCTGAAATCTATCTGAATGCAAATAATCTTAGAGAAACTATTAAAGAAGTAAATAGAGCATCCCCGCAAATCACGCAATCACATTGTGTTCCTTCGACATTATGTCCATGAAGGATTGAAAACTATACATTTTATCGTTAAAAATACTCTTACCCTTTGGAAAAATCTTAAAGAAAGATATGACCACCAAAAAAGGGGATTCTGCCAAAGGTTCATTATGATTGGATGTACCTAAGGTTGCAAGATTTCACATTTGTTAGTGATTATAACTCCGCTTTGTTTAAAATAACTTCTCAATTGAAACTTTACGGAGATACCATCACTGAATAGAATATGTTAAAAAAGACATATTTTCCATTTCATGCCTTGAATCTGCTCCTATAGTAGCAATATCAAGAATATAGATTTAGAGAATATTCTGAATTAATATCACGTTTTCTTGTTGCTAAACAAACAATGAGCTTTTCAAGAAGAATCATCACTTACTTCCCACTAGCTCAGTGTCATTCCCAAAGTGAATGGAGTTGCATTCTTGGAAGTAAATGAAACATCTTCTTATATGGATGGAAAATGATGTGATTGAGGTCAATTTCCATTAGCATAAGTAGATGCTGCATTTACTTTTGCGATACAACTCCATTCACTTATGTGGGAATGGTGTTGAGTCAGTTGAACGTGGTTGATGATTCTTTATCAAAAGCTCATTGTTTTGTTCAGCAACAAAAAGACATGATATCAATTTAGAATATTTTGTAAATCTACATTCTCAAGAGTATTGCTATTACAGCACATTCGAGATATAAAACGTAGAATATATCTTCTCTAACATATTTTGTTCAGTGATGGTTTTCTTGCAAAATTTTAGTTGAGAACTTATTTTGAACAAAAATGAAAGTTATAATCACTAACAAATTTGATATTTTGCAACATTAGGTGCATCCAATCATAATGAGCCTTTGGAAGAATCATTGTTTTCTGGTGACCTTATATTTCTTTAAGATTTTTCCAAAGGGTAAGGGGATTTTTCAACGTAACATATTTAGTTTTCTATCCTTCATGGATATGATGTCAAAGGAAAATTTTTGCTATGACACGATCCAGCAAGGATACTATTTCCTTTCTTAATAGTTTTCCCAAAATTATTTGCATTAAGATGGATTTCAACATCGAGAACCCAAGATAGAAAATCTTTTCCTCAAATATCAAGAACAAATTCACATTTGGCAATATCAAGTGTAACTAAAAAGAAGGACTAGTTGTAGCTTTTAGTGTTCTTAACAAACCAACACAAGGTGATCGAGCCACTTTGTTGCTTTCCTGGTTAGTAGAAACTGATAACATGTTATAAAATAATTATAGAATGTAGTATACTAAGAAATATAAAAAAAGCAAGAACAAACTGAATTATGTTGATACTTTGGAATTAAGTTACAAATAGTCTAAGTTTTGCCCCTATTTACAGATTTGCACAAGCTATTGGCTACACAAGTATTACACGTACCTGCTAATTGCACAGACGGTGATATAGAAGTGATGAAGCTTACCCAGGCCATAACACAGTAGTGGATAATGATTGCACAAGCATGGCATCATTATTAGAGATAAAGTTTATCTTATCATGTCTTTCCCATATTACATAATTCCGTATTACAACTTCACGCATATGTGTATTACGCCTGTCATAACAACAAGAATAAAAATAATAATAATGATAATAATAATAATAACAAACATAATACTTATGATTATGTTGCTTTATTATCGTTATGCATACTTTTTTTTCCTTAAGATAATAACATTTATAATACAAATAGTTAATCCTGTCATTTTCTATAAGTCATTAGAATTAATATATTTATTCCTATCTTTATTCCAGAAATATATCAAGCATGGCATTTTCTTTCCAAGTTCATTCAATTCCATTCCTTAACTCATTCTGTTGCTATTCTTTCCAATATATCAACTGCCACCTAAGAGAAAAAGGAGAACTATATACACATAATAAAAAATCATGCACAACAATTAAGAGGTAAGAAACACACCAAACGGAAAATAGAGCATGGCTAGAAGTTCCTTATATAGCTTCTAATGATCTAGATAAAGTAACAAGGATGCTTTTAGAAGTCAAAAGCAAAGAATCATTCCCCTAGCTGGTTCTACTTGCTATGGTCAAATTTTGAAAGAGCAAGGAATCATGCCCCTAGCTGGTTCTACTTGCTATGGTCAAATTTTAAAAGCTTCAAGACAAGGCTGTCTACTCCAAATTCAAAACAACCCACAGGGGATCCTTATGCTGTTTACCAGAATGAAACTTTCATCACCTACATGGGATTATCTTTTCAACTACAAGAACGACAACCATTTTATGTCTCTAACCATTTTAAGTCTGAATGTTAGCATACGAACTGAGCATGACTAAACAATACAGCTGAAACTTCTTTTAATTAATTGGGATACATCGACATGGAAAAAGTAACTGGCCCCTTCTGGTTTAGGCTTTACAAGTTCCACAAAGATCTCATTAGTTAGCTTCAACATAAATAGATCTTGTCTAAATATGATTTCTCATAAGTTCAGGGCAGAAAATTCCACATAAGAGAAGGTCTACCTCTTGCTTTAGCCTCTAAGTAAAAGTGAAGGTCAATGCAATTTAAGCTGACAAAAGCATTTATCTTATACTTTTTGCTATTTTGGGCATCCTGGAAATCTATCCTCCTTTACCACATGATCGAATATTAAAGCAACAAGATGCAATTAAAACATAAAAGTTTAGACAAACTCAAAAAAGTTGTAATATTGTGAGCTATAGTTATTTGGTTCAAAAGATCATTTTGATTTTGCAGTATATCTGAGATTTAGGGTTACATAAGTTATATTTTGCAAGTAACAGTGTGTCCACTTGACAATAGGCATATGCACAAGAAAAGGAAACAATGCATTTGGTGCCAACAGCTCCATTCTCTCAACAGAAAAAACAAATGAAACTACTACAGTCTTGCCATTATGGCGGAAAGTAGGAAATCTTCCCTGCTTTTTCCCTGATGCTAACTTTCCTATGTCTTTGTAACCAATGGTATTGGCCTTCCAACAGCAGATCCAGGCATTGATCAGCTCACCGAGAAATTGAAGTACATGTAATCACCAATTATTTTTCAGATAAGACTCACGAGCAGACTTAACTGACTTAAATGGATGTTCACTGAATTCTTTGAAATGACAAAGAAACACGTTTCAGTTGTCTGCTATTTTGAAATTACCTCTTATTTTAGATTCCATAGTATAAGGAATCAAAATTTATACACAAGATATCATCTTATATTAGTATTAACCGGACATGCAAACACATGTTGCCACAGCTCCGGAATAACTTTTTTACACCTTTCTCGCTAGGTAGACAAAGTAATTACTTTTAGAACTAAGCTTCATCAAATAATAATGTAAAACTAAATGAATGAACAAAACATACCATCACTCAGATGCTTAAGTGAATTCCTCATGGCATTCTTTTTTTCTTGAGTGAAGCCATCCAATTAGTCCTACCTTCTTTACCTTGATACTGTGCCCTTTATTAATTTAAGGATAGTAATACAAACTTCTGTATTTGGGTTTCTAAGCCTAATATAGAGAGTAATATTTTTAGCTATTATTATATCAGTCTTTCTTGCACCGAGTTTTTATCCTGTCACCTTCTATGTTTTTGTACACTTAGAAGAAACTATGCTCAAAATTGGAAGCTAGACTTACTTCCATATAAGTATTCTGAGTTCTCAGCCTGGTGTGTGACAATGAATTTCTTTTCTAAGTGAAAAATTTTATCAATGTGTAGCCAAAAGGGTCTTTTCATTCTGAAAAGACTTCATCTTTTATTCATAATGCCAACATAACTGGAAATAAGAACAAAAAAGATTCAATATCATAAATCATTAATCTAACTACAGAATAACAAGTGCAAATCAAAATCAATAAATTGCAACAACAAATAAAATTGGTAAAAAGGTTGAAAAAGAAAAATTATATACCTCTTTATTGACATCAGGATGGTATTTAAGAGCAAGCTTGCGATAAGCCCTTTTTATCTGATCAGGTGTTGCAGATGGCGACACACCCAATACTTCATATGGAGACTCTCTGCGGCTCGCTTTTATGACTGTTCCATATCTTCTCTTTTCTCTCTTCTTGTAATTGTAAGATCCAAAACTAAAGAGTGAAAAGGCATGTGCTTTTGGTGTATATACATGAATAATGGAGCTTGGTGCATATTTGATACTGTGAAAGGGTAGCCAAGACCTGGCTTGGTTTTGATGGTATCTTGTTGAAGGTGAGGAATAGTCTCGTTTGGTGGGTGGCGTTGATGATGCTAATGCAGTGGACATGGCTTGCGAGCGTGCATCCAAAAACTAATCTTTTTTTCTCGTGTTCAAAATTTTCATTTGCCGAGAATGCCCTTTCCTTTGTGTACATATTTTGTAATTTGTATGAAAAGGTAGCATGAGGGTCCCACTACACGTAAAGGATTTTGCTCTTACATTTTACAAAAGGTTTTTTGATTAGTTTAGGGAAGTTTTTACCATTAGAATCGTGAGTTCTAGCCCCTAGGTGATACCACAACTAGTATCCACAATTATTAACATTTCTTGCAAAAATAACTTATTTTTGGGTCGATTTTAAAAAATGACCCAATCTTGCTTTGGGATTGCGCAAGGCGCACTCCCAAAACCAGGACCTTGTCAGTGTCCCAGGAATGCGGTTGCGCAACTTCCAGAATGTGAATCGTGGTCCCAGAACACGGCTAGGGTTTTTGCTAGCCTTTAGTTTAGTAGCACTTTATTATTATTATTATTGTTGTTGTTGTTGTTGTTTTGGACGAACCTTATTTTTCATTATGTATTTATGGAATGGTGTTACGCTTTTCCTTGTATAGTTATTTATGCTCCGTGGAAGCTTTTATTTCAACATTATGGACATTATGTTATCAATGTGATACAAGTATTGCCTCTACAATCAAATGGATTACACGTGATAGCCAACTTGAAACAAAACATTTGTTTGGGACATCTCAAAAGCAATGTAATGAAAAGATGAACGTTCGAGCCCCTTGAACACCAATTTTATTGGCCTCCAGTGCTTAGATGGATGTTGCATCCGAACCCATGTCGTGTTCACTGGAGAAAAGGCCGAGCTGGAAGCCAATGAATCCAAAATGAGATTAATCGCTCAAACCAAGATGGATGACAAAGGTATACAACATGCGGTCAACAAGGCCACATTGCTCCAACTTACTCCAATAATCAAAATGCATAATGTATAGTTGTAATCTTGTAATGTTGTTATGTAATGCGTATTAGTTGTAATCTTGTAATATTGTTATGTAATATGTATTAGTTGTAATCAAAGTAATTCTATTTACTTGTAATCTTGTTTTGTTTATAATTACAACATAATATACACTTGAATAAAAAGAATTAAGTGTATAATATCCAATTGATAACATAATATCTATAATGCTGAAATAAAAGCATCTACGGATAATAAATAACTACCTAAAGGAAAAATGTAACACCATCCTATAAGTACATAATGAAAAAATAAGGTCTATCCAAAACAACAACAACAACAACAACAATAATAATAAAGTGCTACTAAACCAAAGCTAGCAAAGACCTTAGCGCATTCCGGGAACGTGATCTGCATTCTGGAATGGGGTCGTTCTGGGAACGAGGTCCTTGTTTTGGAAATGTGCCCAACGCATTGCCAAAGTAAGATTGGGTCATGATCGCTATCTCGCGGCACAAGCCTAAATAGCCTGCAAGCGCATGGGTATCATGTTACACAGTGTGTGCGAGTGCGGGGTTGAATCCACGGGAAGGCCTAACATGAGTAGTGTTATAAGCTAAGTGTGTCCTAAAGAGCTACGTGTTGGGACCTAAACTACACTTTTTTTGGGGATTTTTGGGTTTAAAGGGAGCTCTAAAAGGTAAAGCTAAACTAAGGACAAGGAAATAAAAGATGTGTGTATGTGATGGGGGAATTAAGTGATCAAAGGGGATTCAAACGTTAAAAATGGGGGACTAAGGTGACTACGTCTTAAGTATATACATGCAATACAAAAACACACAAAACAAACACATCAGGTCATTTTTAAAAACCCATCTAATTATGAATCATTTTTGCAAGGAATGTTAAAAATTGTGTCAAAAAAAAAAATCCGCATAGAGTCACACATGAAAGATCAGGCACAAACCATCGAGGTGATCTAGTACCTGAAGCACGTGGAGATCCTATCCTCTGGATCTAGCTTATCACCTGTCAAAGCTGTCATGTTTCGCCCCAAATTTGCGTATCAAGTGAACATGGTTTATAACCCCCAGAACTCTAAAACATATCCTTTTTAAACAAAAGTCATAAGCTATAGTGCCAACATAGGTTTTTTTTTTTTTTTTTAAAAATATCCATCCTTTCTATTTATTTATCAAAAATACCCTATTTCGAAGATGATTTAAAATGTACCCTTTTCAGATATAAAATCTACCCTTTTAGTTTTTCAATCAACGGAAACGGTGATTCAAGCAACGTTTGATGTTTTAAATACCGAAATTTGACTTTTGTTTTGAATTTTAAATTTGTTGTAACAAAAATACCTCGTATGTCGTGTTTGGTATTTGAAATACCAATTTATTGCTGCTTCGTCTCCTCTTTTCTTCTCTCTCTCTCTCTCTCTTAATTTCTCTTTTTCATTCAATGCTTGACTAAACACACCACAACCTTTTTCTCTTCCCTCTCAACCCTTTTACTTCCTCTTCTAACGCTTCCTTTCCCCTTATTTCCTCTCCTCCTCCTCCTCTATCTCTTTTTGTTCAGGTAAACTTTCAAATACCGAGTGTGAGATAAAAAATAAGATGCTACTTTGTACAAGCATTTTTCCCCTGATAGGTATTATTATTAGCATTAATATTGGGTGCTGCAACAACTATTTTCTTCTTTTTTTTTTCTTTTCTAGGATATGTTATTTTTTGTTATTTTATGTGGGATATGTTAGATTTTGATGCCGGACATAGTGGTTGTATCATCTTACTTTGGTTTTTTATATGTGGAGGTGATGTTTCATGGGGTGGTTCATGGAGGACTTCAATGATCTTTCGCTTGACGATGCGGTGGTGATGGTGGAGGTGCTGCGGTAGTTTTTGTTGGATCTTAGACGAGTCGTGAAGTAGCATTTTTTTTTGTAATGGATCTTGATATCGCTAATTGAGCACAAGCCTAAATAGCCCGCAAGCGCACGGGTCGTGTGTAGTACGGTGTGTGCGAGTGCGGGGTCGAATCCACGGGGAGGCCTAACATGTATGGTGTCCTAAGCTAAGTGCGTCCTAAAAGCTATGTGCTGAGGTCCTAACTACAGTGTTTTTTTTTTATTTGGGTTTTTGGTTTGAGGGGAGCTCGAAAAAGATAAATCTAAGCTACAGGCAAGAAAATAATAAATAAATAAAAAAAAGTGGTATGTGTGTAATGGGGGAATCAAGTGATATAAGGGGATTCAAACGTCGAAAATGGGAGACTAAGGTGATTACATCTTGTTTATGGTGATTACAACGTCTTTCTAGGGTTACTTGATGGATTATACTAAGTGCTCTAATCTAGACCTATAATTAGCCTCCTAATTGGTACCCTAAGCCTCAGTGCGGGTCCGTCCCTAGGTGGCGATGCCTAGCAGTACGGCGTGGTCTTTATGACTTAGGAATTAGGGCTAGCCAATAAGATTCTAGGTGAGTGTAGATCGATCTAACCTTAGCACTTAGTCCTCTAATTAGTTCCCCAATCCGACCCTAGGACTCGGTGCGAATCCGTCCCTAAGCTTCGCCTCACTCAGAGCTACGGCGTGGTCCTTATGAACCTAGGGTGTTAGGGTGGACTAACTAGCCTTCCTAAGTGAACTAAGGTCATCTAAACCTATTCGGACTCCTATTGGCTAGATTTAAAGCCAAAGGGGACTCGACCTAGGCTAGACACTAGTTGTGCACCATCGATCGCATCACAATTAGCAAAAATTGACATTAAAGCACATGGCAAACACATCTAGGGCATGGCATTTGAGAATACACCGGTATATTCTACTACTAAACACATAGACATGTTTAGATTACACCAATTTAAGCACTAGCACCCGACATGCATGCAATAGAAGCTAGTTATGCTATTAAGTATGCTAACACACACATAGACATGCATATAGTCATACCCACTTCATGTAGTCACCACACAAACACATAGACATGCTAGCATAATGATTTAGAAATGGTTAATAGCACAATAGACTTCAATATATATATGCTACATCATTGAGGCGTTTCAACAAACACATAGACATGTATGTAAAATAGCCTTAGAAACCATAAGCATAAGGCATATATACATAATTCCATCAAGTTTTCATTAATATAAAGTAGTAATCAATCCATAAATACAAGATATATTCACCCTACATAGCTCTAATCAAACATAATTAGACTTAAGATAAAAGAGAGATACCCTTCTATCTATAGCCAAGCTTTACAAACCATGAGCTATGCCCCAAATCCTAGTGTTTGATCCTCTTAGATCCTTGATTCCAAGTGTTAAATGTGTTTAGAAGTGAGTGTGTGAGGTGATTTTTGGTGGATTTTAGGTTTAGGGAAATGGGTGTTTGATTTGGGTGTTCTTCCCTTCAAAAAGGGCTAAAAAGTGGCTTAAATAGAGCTGTTAATGCGCCCAGCCGGGGGCCCAGCCGGTTGACCGGCTTTGGGCCTACGTCGTCCGGCCAAAATTGGCCCAGGTTCTGATCTGACCGGTCGGCCTAGTCGGTCGACTGGCTTGGTCGTCCGGCCTAGACAGAGGCTAACCGATCTTGATAGTAAAATGGTCATATCTTGCTCGTTTTAGCTCCAATTCGTGCACCGTTTTTTTCTATGGCTTTGTATCGTCGTGGGGGATCTCCCAAGACATAATTTTGGACCCTAAAATGTATCCAAAATTTGTCCACGTCCTTTTTAGGTTGCAAGATCCGAATTTAGCTCACGTTGCGCTCAGTTTAGCCTCGGTCGCTCCTTCTTTCTTCCGGCTAGTTCCAAAAGCACTTTTCTTCATTCCTTTGCGTCCAAAACACCCTTGGCTTTGTTCCACACTTCAATCACCCTCAATTAAGCTCCAATTATCTTCCCAAATCACACCTTAAACAAGCAACAAACGTACATTAGTGTAGCATTTAAGTCCTAACTTCAACTATGAACGTGTAGACCCTAATATGCACAAGTATGACCTAAATGCTATACTAATACATTAAATGAAGCTCAAAACACCTCAAAACAAGTATATACATGTAATACATAAACACACAAAACAAACACATCAAATATCATTCTCCTAATACCCGGAGTAGTCAATCCCATCTTGACCTACGTATTGACTTCGCGGTACTTGCCCATACCCAGTAGCCTTTCGTCACCAGATTAGAAATTTAGATAGTCTGGTACCAAAGCGTTGGGAGTAATCCACAAGTCTCTATGACAGTCTCAAGTTTGGGGGAATACAACATCCATGTATACCACATGCTATCCTTTGACAGTAGGGTACATTCCAAAGGATGCTTGTAATAGAGTCATGTTCAGTGAGCATGTCTCTACATCTCATCGTGGATTACACTGGTGTCTCTACACCCCTTTGTCATGAGGCTAACCAACTCATGTGACGTACTATAACCTATGCTTGATTGAACCGATGTCCTAGTGTCGATTCTATCATTTGGTTACGAACAAGATTAAAGGACATCTGGGCTATTCCTCATTCACATTACCACATTAGGTCATCCTAAGGACTATGCCATGATTTAACAATTAAGGAGAAGATGTACGATATGATGTAAGGCCAAAAGTAAGATGATTCATGTACAACCAGTATAAAATCTACAATAAATGACTGACTTTAGGACACCATTCCTAACAATCTCCCACTTTAACTAAAGCCCGTCAGATCTGTATCTTATACCTACCTTTTCATGATCTCGATGGCTTTAGCTAAGGAGTTGGCATAACATACTTTGTTATATGTTATTTGTAGATGATCATTACCTCTAGCTTATAAAGGTGATAACATCTAAATATATGCTTATAACTCTTTTAGCAAACATTAACTGAAATGTTGCAACTATCATCTTTGTTTGACGGGAATCTAAAATTTGTCCAACTAACTAGTTTCAAGTCAAAATTCTCCATAAACAAGCCATTGGTACTCTTGCACTCGAAGTGCTAAGGGACAGTTCCATCAGTTATCAATGCTTCTAGCTGGGATCAAGATGAAGCCAATCGGTTACTCTAATTGAGAGTGTACCTTATTAGGCCACGAACATGACATAATGTACTTGGTAAATCCTATTATCTAAGCAATTAGGAATTTACTCATACATTTCTTTCAAAGAAATTTGTCAAGAAAATTTTCTTGAATAATGAATTTCCAAGAACCTTCTTAGAATTCAATATGTTGAACTCTTTTTCAACACAAAGTCAATGCACATATACTAGGACAATCCTAGTACTCTCCTTAATCTATCCACATATATTATGATCCCAGACAGATAAGATATATTTCCTAAAGCATCTATGGAGAATAAAGATAATAGATATAATTTTTCCATTTTACAGCATAAAAAATATCATCCATATTACTATACTATAAATAGCTACACGATCATTAGCCTATTAACAAATACAAGGCACATCCTTGTTCTTAACAAAGGTATACATCTTGATACTTTATCAAATGTACTAACCCAAAATACTTGTACAAGACCACTCATGAGCCTAACAGACATGTGCTCTGTAATCTCGTCAGTAGACGTGAAGTATTTAGCTATGTCATACACATCCTCTTTTAGCTCATCTGGAAGGAAAGCAGTTTAGGCACCTACTGATTAGATTTCATGATACATACCTAGGGGTGGGAAACGGATTGGATATTTGAATATTCAGATTTTCAGATATTGGATATTCGGATATCAAATTGCAAAAGTAAGTATCCGATTGGATAGCTAAAAACTACC
The DNA here is from genome assembly GCA_028554755.1 of Cordia subcordata. NCBI lineage: Eukaryota > Viridiplantae > Streptophyta > Magnoliopsida > Boraginales > Cordiaceae > Cordia > Cordia subcordata. Next base: position 11,719,582 of record JAPTOF010000007.1, on the reverse strand, counting down.
TATCCGGCCGGATATCGGATTTTTGGATAGTGGATAGTTCGGATACAGGTTTTTAGATTTTCGGATATTTTTTAATAAACTAAAAAAATTCAAATTTTGGCTATTATTTAAATATCTTTTTGAAATTACCGATTCTTAGCATGTAACTTGCTTTTTAAAATGAAAAAAATGAGACATAGACATAAAATGAAAACATAGTCCTTCACAAAACCATACAACATAAGACACATAGAAAACACGCTAATACTTAAATATAAGAGTTAAATAAAAAATATAGTCCCTGCCTCTACTTAGAAAACACACAAAAAGCTTGGATACGCTCCATACTACACACATTAAATAAGAAGTCTACACAATCCACAATTGATATTGCACACACACCAAATACAAAGTTTATATGTTTACAATCCATAGTCCACACACATTAAATAAAGTTTAAAGTTTTTAACATAAGAAACATGACAAGATAATTTCCAATGAAGTGCACTTTCAAGTCTAGAGTCTTGACGTTTGTTGACTAATATAGTATTATATTATTTTAATTAAAAAAAAGTTATGGTAATCTGAAATCCGAACGGGTAGAAAAATTGCTACCCGATATCCTACCTGAATATTCGAAAAAAATTCGGATATCGAATCGGATATTTTCGAAATCCAAAAAATCTTATTTTTTCCTATCCGTTTGAATGAGGATACGGATACGGATTAGATAGTCCCACCCCTATACATACCTATATCTCATACATGAATAATGCAAATCAATTCGAGCATCATCACTAGTGGAAATGTCTTGACATAGTTAAACTGCAACATTCACAAGGGCTCCCAAAAATGAGTTGGGCATTGTAGGTCTCAACCTACTGAAAACCCCTCATGAACCAGTTTCACTCCATAGGTCTTACCCAAATATGTAGCCAACCAACGTCCATACATTGCTGACATTTGTAGTTTCTTAAAGGATTGCCTCAGAGTAAGCAAGTTCTTAGAGTAATGCATCTATCTAGCATCTTTCAAAGTGATCGAATTCATATCGTTCTCTAATAGTTCAATGGAATTTCCACTTGGATAAGGTTTTAAAAATTTTCCATTGGACGTGGTACCTTACCAAATCACCTTAGTGATGCTTCTTTAATAGGTCCAAGATTTGGTTCCCAACCTTATCTTGTTTCGTATGTTCAACTATTATTGCCCTATCCTTTTATTTAGAACTTCATATGCTCATTATCAAGGGAATCTAGTTTAAGAAATTCTTTCTTGAGAAGATTCCTTTGAGGTTAATGAATACTAATTATTCACCACCTTAGTAGAAGTCAAATTCACTAGACTTTCTAGGAAATCTTTCAAACACTTAACAAACTTCAATTCTCACTTGTCAATGAAAAGATACTTGATGTATGCTGAACAATTCCTGGCCCTTCGGTAGAAATATGGTCAAAACCATAAGTTACATAATGGATTAAACTATGTCCAACAGTGTTTGATTTCTCCTTTCTACAAACCATTCAATTATGGTAAAGTAGTACGAGTCCATTATATAAGATTCTTATTCTTTTCTGGGCAAACGAGAGACTTACTTGAAGGATATTTGTCTCTATGACTAGATCATAGAATTATACCATCTTGGCCAATATACACTATGCTAGAAGATGAGCTTACTTCAATCTACAATGCATGATAATCACATTATTCATAATAACATTAGTATCATGTTTATCTTTACTAGCCAATAGTTGTACCATAACAAGTTATAGGGACCATTTGGACCTAATACAAAGCCAGTAGGATCAACTAAATTTGCAAGGTGTTACCATATACGCACCTCATGTAGTAACCACTTGCTACTTTTATTCTCTCGGGATAAAATAACACTAGACTTTAAAGACTATTCTTCTTCTAACATTTGGATACTCAGAGACATATCTCATGTGAACCAATTGCTACTATTGGTAAGGCTCTAAACCTCCCTTAGTGATTTTGGTGGATGATTCACCTCCCACTAAAACAATGTCCTCTCTAGAAATTGGTTCTCTTAGCACTTTGAAAGGTCTATTATAGTAAACAATTGACTTGCTTATCTTGAACCAATTCAAAAGAAAGGCGATATTAAGGTGCGAGAATCGAGAATGATATACCTGATTATCTTCTGAAGAGAAGTAGTCAAGTGACATTTGCTTCTCAATCTCTTATGTCTTCCACAATGCATAGACATTCTATCTCTCAACTATGTGTCGAAGATAATATATTAGATCTTTGTGTCTCTCTACACCATCAAATGTGTAGAAAGACTCATATAATGCTTCAATGTAGATCTATAAGCTGGCATATGCATTATCTGCTATGGTTACGATCTTTCACTATAGACTTTATACCTCATCATCAAATTGATGATCATTTGACACTTCATAGCTAATTGGTTTCTTTTATGCTGAGTTTGTTTAGAACATACAAAACGCATTTATGATCATGATTAATTATATCACTATCAAATAGTGATATGTATAACGTATTGAGATTTATGAAAGCAAATAACAAATACAAAGAATGTAAACGAGCCATTGTATATGAATCATCATTCCTAGAGAGATGGGCCAATGTCTAAAGAATTCTCCCACTATTTTATTTAGACTAATAGCCTCTACCTTTAATCCAAGGAGGTTTCTGGATTGAAACCCCTTTAGTGGGTACTAAGATCCAAAATAGAAGGAGGTTTCTGGATTGAAACCCCTTTAGTGGGTACTAAGATCCAAAATAGTTGAACATAAGCCCAAATAAGGTCGGCCCACCTATGAACACTACGTAATAGGTTCATAAACAATTGCTTCTCCAAACAACTCTCAGTAGTCAATTCTGCCACAAGCATCTCTTCAGTAGGATTGAGGTCCTCCATTAAAAAGCTCGGTTAGGTCAAACCATTAACATGAACTCCCAAGGTCTTCCTCTAAGCCTAATGAACAAGCCCAACTGAGGTCGGCCTACCTGCTTATAAGTCTGAAAGGATTCCAAGGGCTTCATATAGTGAATAATAATCCCAAAAACAATTACATTAATTGATAAACAAACATGTAATAACATGCATGAATGCAACCCTTTAACGACACCAAAATATGTCATACATCATAACAAAAACATAAAGTAATTCCCTGATTTTATCACACAATCATTAGGTTGATTTAATCGTATTAAATCAACTGCCCCAATTAATTAAAACTCCTTTTAAATTAATTAGGGTCAAAATCTCCATTTTGACAAGTTAAGGAATTTCCAATTAATTAAAAATATTATTTTAAATTATTTGGAGTCAAAATCTAATTTTGACTAGCTATTGAATGTTGTTCAATTAATTAAAAACTCTTTTCTAATTAATTGGGGGTCAAAATCACTATCTTGACCAATTATAGGACTAATCTAATTAATTAATTTTTTTAAAAATTAATTACTTTGAAGCCAGTGCTCTGGTAGTGCCTCTTTGCTATCTTTTGGCTTCATTTTAGCTCTGTTTTGCTTCCAATTGTCTTGACCTTTGTCCAGAAGCCTCCAAACTTTATTTTTTTCCACTTTTCCTCTTCAATATGCTTCCAATCCTTGCTCAAACCATTTCCATCTTTGTTGCTCTTGAAACAATCCTCAATCTCACCTATAATATCCCAAACAAGCCATTAATGTAGCATTTACCTTTTAAACTCAACTATGTACAGTTGTATATGCTTAAGCCTATACCTAGCACAAGTACTACACTAATGCAACTATTTAAGCTCTATACACCTCCAAAATATGGACAAATAACAATTCCAACACAGACTAAAACACAACACATCACCTCCTATTCTAAGTTCTTTAAGGATCTTTATAAAAGGAAGAGTAGATCAACTAACATTCCTACGAAGGTGAGGCATACGGAAAAAGTGAGTAGTATTTGTACTTTGGGCCTTCCTGCCAAGATGAGTGACCTCAAAACTTTCACTATTCCTTGTAGGATCTGTGAGACCTAGATTGATCATGCCTTGCTAGATTTAGGGTCTAGTGTGAATCTCATTCCCTACTCCATCTATTAACAGCTAGGTCTCAGTGAGTTGTCCCATACACATGTTACTCTTTAGCTAGCTGATAGGTTCAAGCGTAGACCTAGGGGTGTAATGAAAGATGTTATGGTCTAAGTAGGTGAGTTCGTGTACCCTGTTGATTTCATTGTATTAGATATTGATTCGGGTCACGATTCTAGACATTTTACACCCGTTCTTTTAGGTCGCCCCTTCCTTGCCACCGCAGATGCTATTATTCATTATAGGTTGGGGTTATTAGAGATGAAACTTGGGAATTTGAGGTCTACCATGAAGCTTGCCGAGGTGATGAATAGGGTCAGTGTAGGAGGAGAAAAGGATGGAGAAGAGTGCTTTAAGATTGATATGATTGATTCTTGTGTCGAGGACTTCGTAGAGAACACTATGACCGATGGAGAATAATTGAGAAAATTTGAAGATTTGTTGACTGGCTTTGATTTGGAGACCTTAGAGTGGAAATATATAGCTTCTAGCTCCATTGTTGAGGATCCCATGATTGATAAGACATTTGAGGTTATTCCTTCTAGTCTTGATTCTAGTGATGTCTCCGTTGATGATGTTAAGGTTGAGTCCCCCTTGGTTGAGCCTAGCCTATCTTTAGAGCTCAAACTATGCTTTCCTAGGCCCTAGTGAGACCCTTCTGGTTGTTATAGCGTCCGATCTTTCTAGAGAGGATGAGGAGCTTCTCTTAGAGGTTCTTAGGAAACATATGAAGGCTATATGGTGGAAAATTGATGATTTGAAAGGGATTGACCCTTCGGTTTGTATGCACTGTAGTCACTTTAAGGATGGAGCCATTCCTTCTGAGGAGATGCAAAAGAGGTTAAACCTACACATGAGTGAACTAGTTAAGAAAGAGATCATTAAGCTTTTAGGTGCAGGCATTATTTATCCGATCTTTGATAATGAGTGGGTTAGCCCGGTCCAAGTTGTCCTTAAGAAGTCTGGGATCATGGTTGTAGAGAATGAGAAAGAAGAGCTTATCCCTACGTATCCCCACGAGTTAGAGAATTTGTATTGACTATAGGAAGCTCAACTCCAAACTAAGAAGGATCATTTTTCATTGCCTTTTCTAGACCAGATATTAGATAGAGTAGCTGGGCATAGCTACTATTGCTTTCTAGATGGCTATTCCAAGTATAATCAAATCCCCGTATTTCCCAAGGACCAGGAGAAGACCACCTTTACTTGTCCCTATGGCACTTTTGCCTATAGGAGGATGCCTTTCAGTTTATGTAATGCCCTAGCGACTTTTCAGAGGAGTATGATGGCCATTTTTAGTGACATGATTGAGTGACATTTAGAGATTTTCATGGATGAATTCTCAGTCTTTGATGATAGTTTTGATAAGTGCTTGAGTCACCTCTCTTTAGTTTTAGACCCTTGTGTAGAGAAGAACTTAGTGTTGAGTTGGGAGAAATCCCACTTCATGGTGCAATAAGGGATAGTGTTGGGTCATGTAGTCTCATTTAGTGGCATTCAAGTTGACGTGGCTAAGGTAGAATTGATTGAGAAATTGCCCGTCCCTAAGTGTGTTAAGGATGTTAGATATTTTCTAGGGCATGCAAGATTCTACCGTAGGTTCATTAAGGATTTTGTCCATATTACATGCCCCTTGTCTAGACTCTTAGCACAAGATGTCTCCTTTGAGTTTAATGATGAGTGTGTTAGAACTTTTAATAGGCTTAAATCCTTATTTACTACATCCTCGATCATCTAGCCACCTAACTATGGTCTCCCATTCGAGGTTATGTGTGATGCATCCGATTATGCGGTAGGAGCTGTTTTAGGTCAACAATAAGATAAGTTGCCCTATCTAGGGTACTATGCTAGTAAGACTCTTGATGAAAATAGAAAAAGAGATTCTAGCAGTTGTCTTCTCCCTTAACAAGTTTAGGTCGTATATCCTAGGGTCTAAAGTGATTGTCTACATTGATCATGCTGCATTAAGGTATTCGTTAGCTAAGAAAGAATCTAAGCCCTGCTTGATTAGGTGGTTGCTCCTTCTTCAAGAATTTTATGTTGAAATACAAGATAAAAGAGGTAGTAAGAACTTAGTAGTGGATCACCTTTCCCGATTTGTTAGTGAGTCTTCTAGTGATCCATCTCCTTTTCGTGAGTCATTTCCTAATGAGCAATTATTTGCTGTCCCTCATCATACACCATGGTTTGCTCACATTATCAATTATCTTGCCATAGGGCGTTTTTCCTTTCATTAGGAAAAGAGAGAGAGAGAGATAGGTTCCTAGCACAAGTTAGACATTTCTTTCTGGAGGATCGCTATCTTTTCAAGATGTGTACAGATGAAGTGATTCACTGGTATGCGCCCAAGAACGAGTTCAAGAGCGTGTTGAGTATATGTGACGATGAGAGGTATAGGTCATTTTAGAGGAGAGAAGACTGCCGCGAAGGTCTTGCAATGTGGATTCTTTTGGCCCACTCTCTTTAGGGATGCCCAAGAGTATTGTAAAAAGTGTCCTATGTTAAGATTAGTATGCCCTAAAGCTCATTTGTATGTGACATTTTGGATGTTAAACAATGTATAATCATTTTGTTAAATAGCATTATGAGTTTCTTACATATTGTCTCTGGTATGTTTTATTGATGTATGTATAAAGTCCTTTGACTTGGACTAAAGACTCGGGTACACAGTGAGGCTGGACGTACAGTAGGTCCAAATCTAGATTTAGTCATGTCACAAGTTTAGTCCATAACCGAATGGTAGTGTGGGCACTCTATCGGGATAAGGTTATATTGAGCAAATCTTCTCATTGAGGGTGATCTACCTAGGTCATTAGAGGACTTTCCAGATTTGTTTCAATAGTACGTGTGTCACGTATTAGACAAGACCATTGTGAGTATGTTTTCTAGAGACATACTATCAAAGAAAGAAAACAAGATACTCAGTGCTACTAAATGTCATTGCTCTAAATCTTGAGCATATGTGGATGAACTAATAAAGTTAGGGTTTGGTACTTTGATTCATTGTATATGAGATCTTACTTTATTAGGATGAACATCCTTATGAATTGAGTGCTAAGTTCTAATTAATTGGAACACGTACACGCAATATGGAATCTATGTGCCCCCTTTAGGATTGTCCAAATTTATCATCTGAATCTAGATCTAGTAATACCACCTTTATAGGTGTATCGGTCATATATCTTGTGGGTTGCTCCCTAGATCAAGAGATTCCATGACCAAGGTGTTAGGATTAGTTTGCCCTAAAGCTCACTTGTATATAACATTTTGGATGTTAAACAATGTATAGTCATTTTGTTAAATGGCATTATGAGTTCCTTACATATTATCACTGGTATGTTTTATTGATGTATGCATAAAGGTCCCTTGACCTGAAATAATGTCTTAGGTGCACAATGAGGCTGGACGTACAGTAGGTCTAAGACTAGATTTAGTCATGTCATAAATTGAGTCCGTAATGAATGGTAGTGTTGGGCACTCTACCGGGATAAGGTTATATTGAGCAAGTCTCCTCGTTGAGGGTGATCTACCTAGGTCACTAGAGGACTTTCCGGATTTGTCTCAATAGTACGTGTGTCAAGTATTTGACGGGACCATTGTGAGAATGTTTTCTAGAGACGTACTATCAAAGAAAGAAAACAAGATACTCACTTCTACTAAATGATCATTGCTCTTAATCTTGAGCATATGTGGATGAACTAATGAAGTTAGGGTTTGGTACTTTGATTCACTGTGGGTGAGATTTTACTTTATTAGAATCAACAGCCTTGTGCATTGAGTGCTAAGTTCTAATTAATTGGAATATGCATATGCAATATGGAATCTATGCACCCTCTTTGGGATTGTCCATATGTATCATCCGAATCTAGATCTAGTGATACTACCTTTATGGGTGTATCGGTCATATGGCTTGAGGGTCGCTTCCAAGATCAAGAGATTCTATGACCAAGGATGGTAAGCAATAAGACAAGAAACCCAACAGAAAAAAGATACAGCTAAGGAGGTGATAGTGCACAGGCCAAAGGATCGGCCATAGCTGTGGGTATACATAGAGGAGCATTATGGTCAGTTATTTAGTAGGTCAAAGACAAAGTTCACATTCTTTTGTGACAAGCTTTTGGGTAATAGCAATTATTCTTGGAGTGCAACTTTGATCTTATGGTGGAATAGATCGAAGTTAAAAATAATTATTATTATGTCGCCTAGATTGGGCAAGGACATTTTTTATTATTTTTGGAAGCCAAGGTTAATTATGTCTTTTTGGTCCCTTCCTTAGTTGAAATGACTTTGAGAGAGTAATCTTGAAAGAGCAAATTCCATATTGTGGTAATAGCCTTGTTAGGCCAAAGCTTGGAATTGGGTTTGGGCTTTCTTTAGAGTCCAAGATAACCTAATTGGCTTAGATGGTTTCTTATTGGGCTTGGGCCTCCACATGGATTATGGACTATGTATTGGGCTTGGATTGTGGGCTTGGCCCAATCTTCCAAGAACATGTGCTAGAAAGTTACTACAAGAAAAATTCAAATTGTACAAGTAACTTCCATGACATGTGGCAAACATTTACTACTAGGAAAAAGTTTCCCACATGGAAAGTTTACAAGGTTTAGGTGTCAAACTTTTTCTATAAATAGGCAAGACCTTAAACCATTTCTAGCATCCAAAAATTTTGTAGTTGATCTCTTCCATTTTGGCAAGAGAATACTACAACACATAGTACACACTTATTGTGTGGTTTTTTTGCTCTAGATTTTCAAGAGCATATTACTTTGCTTTTTCTCACACAAGAGGCTATTCTCTCAAGAAAAGTCTCTTTAACCATAGGGAAGAAGACTAGGGAGTTGCATATTGCGACACCCTTATAGTAATTTTTTTTGATGGCCTTGTTCGTGAGTGGGAACAAAGCTCGTGACTGTTTTAGCTTCATCAAAGGCCCCACGCTTCAAGAGGTTAGCTTTACATATTTTGCAAATACTAGTTATGTTCCATATGTTCTTAAGCATGTTCTTGTGTGTGTTATGTGGTTATTTTATTTTTCCTAGATGTTTTCTTGGTGGTATTTTTGAAAATATGGATTAGGATAGACCACACGTAATATTATCGATCCTACACAAGGATGATGCAATAGGACAAGAAACCCAACGGAAAAAGATGCAGCTAAGGAGGTGATAGTACACAAGCCACCAGACCAAACTTAGTTGTGGGTATACATAGAGGGGCATTATGGTCGGTTATTTAGTAGGTCAAAGACAAAGTTCACATTCTTTTGTGTTAAGGTTTTGGGTAATAGCAATTATTCTTGGAGTGCAAATTTGGTCTTATGATGGAATAGATCAGAGTTAAAAATAATTATTACATCGCCTAGATCAGGGAAGGACATTTTTTATTATTTTTGGAAGCCAAGCTTAATTGTATCTTCTCGGTCCCTTCCCTAGTTGAAATGACTTTGACAGAGTAACCTTGAAAGAGCAAATTTCATATTATGGTAATAGCCTTATTGGGCCAAAGCTTGGAATTAGGTTTGGGCTTTTTTTAGAGTCCAAGATAACCTAATTGGGCTTGAATGGTTTCTTATTCGGCTTGGGCCTTTACATGGATTATGGACTATGTGTTGGGCTTGGATTGTGGGCTTGACCCAATCTTTCAAGACGTGTGCTAGAAAGTTACTATAAGAAAAATTCAAATATACAAGTAACTTCCATGACATGTGGCAAACATTTACTACTAGGAAAAAGTTTCCTACATGGAAAGTTTACAAGGTTTAGGTGCCAAACTTTTCCTATAAATAGGCAAGACCTTAAACCATTTCTAATATCAAAAAGTTTTGTAGTTAATCTCTTCCATTTTGGCAAGAGAATACTACAACACATAGTATACACTTATTTTGTAGTTTTTGCTCTAGATTTTCAAGAGCATATTACTTTGCTTCTTCCCACACAAGAGATTATTCTCTCAAGATAAGTCTCTTCAATCATAGGGAAGAAGACTAGGGAGTTGCCTATTGTGACACCCTTATAGTTAATTTTTTTTTGCAGCCTTGTTTGTGAGTGGGAACAAATCTCGTAACAGTTACATCTTCATCAAAGGCCCCACATTTTAATAATTTAGCTTTACATATTTTTGCAAAATACTAGTTATGTTCTATATGTTCTTAAGTATGTTCTTGTGTGTGTTATGTTGTTATTTTATTTTCTTAGCATGTTTTCTTGGTCGAATTTTTGAAAATATAGACTAAGATAGGCCATATGTAATATTATTGATCCTACATCTTAGATGTCAACAATTTAGGCCTATCTCTAGGAGAAACATGATGCCTTTATCCATTATTCTTCCATGTGAATGATTTGACGTTTGAGGTATAGATTTCATTAGACTATTTCCACCTTCTTTTGGGTATCAATACATTTTGGTGGCCGTAGACTATGTGTCCAAATGGGTTGAGGCTATTCCCACATGCACTAATGACCACAGGGTAGTGGTGAAATTCATAAAGAAGAACATTTTATCTAGATTTGAAGTCCCTGGGGTCTTGATTAGTGATGGGGTTTTGCATTTTCGCCATAGGACTTTAGAGGTGTTATTGAAGAGATATTCGGTTATCTATAAGGTTGCTACCCCTTATCACCCGCAAACTAGTGGACAAGTAGAGGTGTCTAATAGGGAGATCAAGCACATTTTAGAGAAAACGGTTAGGCTAGTTAGAAGAGATTGGTCTATTATGTCGAATGATTTTTTGTGGGCTCATCGTATTGCCTTTAAGACTCCCATTAGTATGTCTCCGTATAGATTGGTTTATGGGAAAGTTTGTCACTTGCTGGTAGGATAAGAGCATAAGGCTTATTGGGCAATCAAGGCTCTAAACTTTGATTTGGCATGAGTGGATGAGAAAAGGAAGCTTGACCTAGTGGAGTCGAAGGAGCTTAGTTTTGAGGTGTATGAGAACGCCAAGCTTTATAAGGACAGGATGAAGAGAATTCATGATAAACACATTCTTAAGAAATCATTATTTACCTTCAATAAAGTTTGGTTGTTTAACTCACGTTTGGAGCCCTTTCAAGGTAAGCTCAAGTGAAGATGGGATGGTCTGTATGAGGCGTTGGTTGCCTACCCTCCCAGAGCGATCAAGATCAAGGACTTGAAGGACGACCAAGAGATAACAGTAAATAGGCAATGCCTGAAGCATGCATATGATCCAAGCATGGCTCGTGTAGAGGTTTTAATACTTCAGGACCCTATCTATGGAGGTTGAAGATAAGTTGGTGATCGCCTGATTGATGATAAGGTGGTTAGCGCTACTAGAAGGCAATCTAGGTTCAATTTTGCAAATTTGGACTTGTTTCATTTTCCTTTCTTTTGTTTTCTTTCTTTTTCTTTCACTCACATTAAAGTGTTGAATCCGGATTCTTTGTCCTATAAGATACATTATTGCTTATTATTGCACATGCTAATGCAAGCATGCATACGTAATGCTGCTAACCCTTGTTTTCTTTATAAGTGCTGGCAGTTTATGAGTCATAAGATTCATAGTATGGTGATTTATCATTGGCATAGAGAGCTTTGAAGACAATGCAAAGTTGTATCTATCTTTTCTCCACTTGTTCCCCATGTTTCTACCCCATGCCGTCTACCTTTCCTTGCCTTGTGGTGCCAATTTGCTTGTTTATGTGCTTTACTCTATTTGTTTGAGGATAAGCAAAGTTTAGGTTTGGGAATGTGGGGGTTTGGTCTTATCTTTTTATGTTTTCTTAGGGTAGATTGCATTATTTGGTTAAAAATAGTGAAAATTTTAAAATTTGTCAATGTTAATGCATGTAGAGTTGTTTATTTCTTGGTTGATCATTGTGTTGTGAATAACTTTATTGATTGGTGAATATAAGTAGCATTATGGGGAAATGAATGGAGTGGATTGAAAATAGAGTCTTGGAGGGGGTGCCCTTGAAAGTTGTTGGGAGTGAGAACCTTTATGAATGCACCTTGTAGCCACCTCATAGCTTGGTAGGAAAGAGTGATTGAAAAGGGTTGCTGATATGAGTGCCTTTTCATAGATTGGTTCTTTTTTATATGCCTTAGCCTTTCCTTTTCCTTTCTATTTATGCAATACAAAGTATGAAAAATCCAAAAGAACTGAAAAGGCCAAAAACGGTGCAAAAAGATCAAAAAGAGGAAAAAAATTGAACAAAAACTAGAAAATGAAAAACACCAACGGCACCAAAAAGTTCTGTGAATAAGTGCATCAGTGACACAATGTCAATTTAGCACAAGCTATTCTCTTTGTATATAAGTAAATAAGGCTTTTATAAGCCATTGCGTTTGTTTATTTTCTCTCTTCTTGTCTTTGAGGCTTTGTACATGTTAAGGAGGCCATGTTAGTTGAGAGGGCATGAAATATCAATCTCCTATGAGTTAGAATTTTAGGCTTGTGGTGGTTTGGCTATTTAGAAAGTTCCCGTGAGGTTTGTGACCCTTTGTGAATAGAGGAAGGATTAAAGAGACTCAGAGATTTCTCTATAAAGGACTTCCCACTTCATGCTCCTTAGACTAACTTTGATAGTGAGTCAATCTCTTTAGGTAACCCTTTGCAACAGCTTTAGAAATAAACTTAAGATCGAGATTGGTTAGGGACAAGCAAGGAGTTGTGTTTTTGTGTGTGTTTGCATCGTTATTTATCTATGTTTAAGAGGTGTTTTTGAGCTTTAAGAGATGCATCAGTAAAGAATATATATTAGAGATAGGCTTAAGTGTATGCAAATGTACGTAGTTGAGTTTAAAGACAAACGCTACACTAATGAAAGCTTATTTCTCGTGTTTGGTGAAGTTTAGGGTTAAGAACGAAGCTTGAATCAGTGGAGATTGGATGTTGAAGCAAGGCTCAAGGAGATTTAGACATAAAGATATCCAAGAAAATGCATTTGGAGGCGTGCTGGTCAAGCATAGAGCAATTGGGAGCAACCAGAGCAGAAGAAGTGAAAAATAGAGGAGTTGACTAGTTCTATTGGTCACCCCCGGGCCCTAACAGTTGACTGGCAGGGGAGGCTGGTAGTTCCAGTGAGGTCCTTATGTTTGCTAGTCGCCCAAGCTCTTGTGCCAGTTGACCAGCAATGCGCTGCAACTATAAAAGGAGCTGATTTTGCTACAAAAAGAAGAATCTTTTCACCTATTTTTCCACACACCCACTTCACACACACAAAACCCTATCTTCACCACCTCTAACACATAGACTCACACACTTTTCACCTAGATTCAAGCTTATTTGGAGGGTTTTAAACACTTGAATTGAGCCTACTCCAAGATTTTGTATAAGAATTGCTAAGATGAAAGGGGAGCTTTCTATTCTCTCTTTCATCCTATTATATGTTATGTTTGAGTAGATTTATTTAGGGTGATGATACTTCTGTAATGGGTTGATTCTATACTCTTATATTATGGGATTTAATGGTTATATATATATGTGTGTGTGTATATATACATATGCTATGTTTTTCTTGTTTCAATGGCTATTGTTCAATATATGTCTAGGTATTTCATAATATGCTTATGAGAGTTGCATATGTATAAATTGGAGTCTATTTTCTACCAAACACCTCTAATCCATTCTATAATCTTGTCTATGTGTTTATGTCTAGATTTTGCAAAGTGGGTAATGCTTATATTCATATCTATATGTATGTTTACATGCCTAGTAGTGAATATGACCTCAATATTGCATACATATTAACTCCAAAGTGCTTTTAATGGTGTAATCCGAGCATGACGATGTTCGGTAGTCGAATAGGTCTCTTCATTCACGAATAGCTTGGGCTAGAACACGTATGAATAAGCTAATAGGTTAAATCCCACAATAGTGACCCTAGAATGAAGAGGCATAATTTAAGGCTAGTCTAAATTATGTCTCCTTTGGCTTTAAGTCTAGCCAATAGGTTTCCAGGTAGATTTAGTCAACTCCAATTACACTAGGTCTTGGCTTTAAATCCAACTAACGGTTTAGGTACTAGGGTAAGCTTGTTCTATGTCACCTAGGAAGCTGGTTAGTCACTCTTATGGCCCTAGGTCATAAGGACCATGCCATAGCTCTAGGAGGTGCCGTGTAGGGACAGACCTACACTTAGTCCTAGGGAGAAATTAGGACACTAATTAAGCAACCTAGTTAAAGAGCAATTGGTAATTAAGCCATTTCATGTAATACCATAGCATTTGGGTCTAGGATCACCCATTAACAAGTAGATGTCACCCTAATCCCTTCCATTTATTAGTTCTCTCTAGATAGCCTGTCTTTATACCTTCCATTCCCATATAGTGTAGCTCTATTTTCTTTAGTTATAGCTCCCAATCATCCAACAACACCAAAAAAATCAGTTAGTTTAGGTTTCTTTTAGGCATTCTCTAGGACACACACACATAGAATCCATCCCACAACATAGCCTCTCTGTGGTTCTACACCCGTTCTCGCACACACTACACTACATTGATGTATGCGCTTGTGGTTCTTTAAAGCTTGCACTCAAAAGACACTATCAAGTTCTTGGTGCCATTACTGGGGAGGCACGATGGTTTTCATTCTTTGCTTGTGTGTTTTGGTAGTTAACGATAACTTGTGCTAAGTTGACATTGTGTCACTTAAGCACTTATTCAATGAACTTCACTTTTGCATATTTTTGGTTCCTTTGGCTTCTTCTCATTTTTTTATTTTTATTTTTTGGTTTTTTCAAGATTTTTTCCTTTTTCCATTTTTTTGAATTTTGCATACCTTCGTAACATGAGCAAAAATAAAAGAAAGAGAAAGGCTAAGGCATATGAAAAAGAACCAATCAAGGAAGGAGCACTCATATCAAAACCCTTTTTTCAAACTCTTCTTCCAGCCAAGCCATGAGTTAGCTACAAGGTGCATTCTTAAAAGTACTCATTTCCCACAGCTTTCAAAAGGCATCTCCTCTAAGTCTCAGATCTCCCTTCACTCCATTTACTTCCCACAATACAAACTTAGCTTCGCCAGACAATTAAATTAATCACAAGAGCCAACACTTCAATCACCTAAGAGATAAACAACTCTAAATGCATCTGATGCTTCTTGCTAATTAAGCACTAAGCCTTAACTAAAAGCCTGCAAGTGCACTGGTCGTGTAGTCTAATGTGCAAAAGCAAGATCGATCCCTCAGGGAGGCGGGAAATGGGGAATGAAAGCTAAATGTGTGTCCTAGAAAACTAGAAAGAAGGTAAGCTAAACTAAGAATTCATTTTGGTTATTTTCGATGTGAAGGGAGCTCAAAGTAAATTAAACTATTCTAAACAAACTAAATAAAATAAAGGTAAGAGAAAACAAGCAAGTAAAAAGGGAATTAACACAAGAAATAGGACAATGGGTGAAATCCGCTTAACTATGGGTGATTTGGGTACTAACTTTGCTATAGGACTACCTTTGATGGTTTTCTCTAAGAAGGGTGCTCTAAGCTAGGAATCTAATCAACCTCTCCTACAATCCCTAGACTCGGTGCGGGTCTATCCCTAGGTGCTAGCTACCTAGAAGTATAGCGTGGTCCTTATGAACTAGGGCACGAATTAGCTAATTACGTTCCTAGGTGATGATAATTGGTCTTACCCTAGGTTCTAACTCATTGGCTAGGTTCAAAGCCAAGAACTAGGCTTCCTAAGGTCAATTAAGCTAGCTCGACACCTATTGGCTGGGTTTAAAGCCAAAGAAGACTAAACTAGGCCTAATTACTAGTGAAGCACCACCAATCATAGCATCACGCAAGCAGGATTTAACAATGAAGCACATTATACATGTTCTCAAGCATGGTACAAATGAATATAAAGCATATTCTAGTCCTAAATACTTAGACATATTTAGATCATACCAATTTACGCATTAGAATCCAACATGTATTTCATAGAAGCTAAAATTGATATTAAGGTATGTAAAAACACACATAGACATGTATAGCTACAAGACCCACTTCATGGGATCACTACATAAACACCTAGACATGCTCATATAATGACTTAAAAGTGTTAAATAGCAATCAAGCCTCTAAATATATATGTTCTTCATCTAGGCATATCAACAAACACATAGACATGTATGTAAGTAGCCATTGAAGCATTAAGAGCAAACATATATATTAAACCATCAAAATCTCATAGCAAAGTAATACTCAATCAACCCATAAAAGATCTATTCTAATATAGAGAAAACTAAGTACAAAAGGAGAAAGATGAACCTCCCTTTCATGCTTAGCTTTGCTCTTCAAATCCTTGTCTTGATCTTGCAATTACAAGTGTTAAAACCCTAATTACAAGCTTGGATCTAGGTGTATTTATGTGTGATTTAGTGTGTGAGAGGTGGTTTTAAGTGGATTTTGGGTTTAGGGAAAAATGAGTGTTTGATTTGGGTGTTGTTCTCTTTCAAAAAGGGCTGAAAAGTGGCTTAAATAAAGCTTTCAGCGCGTCCAGCCGGGGGCCCAACCGGTCGTCCAGCTTTGGGGCTAAGTCATTTGGCTAAAATTGGCCCAGATTCTGATCCGGCCAGTCGACCGTCTAGGTCGTCCGGCCTAGACAGAGGCTAAATGGTCTTGATAGTAAAATGATCATATCTTGCTCGTTTTAGCTCCGATTCGTGCACCGTTTCTTTCTATGGCTTCGTATCATTGTGGGGGATCTCCCAAGACATCTTTTGCATCCTAAAACATATCCAAAATTTGTCCATGTCCTTTTTAAGTTGCAAGATCCGAATTTGGCTCACGTTGCACTTGGTTTCGCCTCGGTCGTTCCTTCTTTTGCCCGGCCACTTCCAAAAGCACATTTCTTCATTACTTTGTGTCCAAAACACCCTTGGCTTTGTTCCACACTTCAAGCACCCTCAATTAATCTCCAATTATCTTCCCAAATCACACCTTAAACAAGCAACAAACGTACATTAGTGTAGCATTTAAGTCCTAACTTCAACTATGAACGTGTAGACCTTAATATGCACAAGTATGACCTAAATGCTATGCTAATACATTAAATGAAGCTCAAAACACCTCAAAACAAGTATATACATGCAATACATAAACACACAAAACAAACACATCAGCGTCAAAATTGAAAAATTTTCACCATTTTTAAGAATATAATGCACATCTACCCTAATGAAAGCATGAAACAATAAAACCAAACTCCCACATGCCTAAACTTAAACTTTGCTTGTCCTCAAGCAAATAAAATAAGGTCGCACAACAAGCAATTAGGCATCACAAAACATGTAAGGGTGATTGGGACAGGGTGGATAAGAGGAGGCAAGTGGAGGGTGGATAAATACAACCTTGTGTAGCATTGAGCCGCGTATGCCATATTTTGATGATTATGTCCATTAACCTTGCACCCAATTTCCACTCAACTTGAAAGATCTACAAAGGAAATCAACAAACACAACATTAAAAGCTCATAATGCCAAGTGTAAATGACAAGACTTTATTTATGAAAAGCGACAAACATAAGGGAAACAAAAAATGAAAAGAAACGAAATGAAAAAAATATATCCTAAGAAAAGAAAAAGTAAGGAACTCATTAATCAAACTCTAACTATCAAAATTTCTAGGGTGTCTCCTAGTAGCACTGGATTTTACACCCCCAGCCAGGCGGTAATGTTAGGGCTAGTGGTGCTTAAAATCATTGGGCATATACTGCCAAATAAGCAAATTAGCACAAAAAAAGTAGCAAAACCAACGCCTTGAAGATCTGAACTCATGCCCTAAGAATATGTACAAAGGATCATTCTAGGCATCCTCACATAAAAGAAATGGATCAAAAAAATGTGCATCTCATGGGGTAAGCTATAACAAATGATGCAACAACATACTCTTCTATGCCTAGGTTATTGAATCCTTAACCCATTACAAAAATAGCAATCATCCCTAATCTAGAGCTATTCTAACATTGTATAGACAAGAATAAAGAGAAGATTGTAAAGCTCCCATATTATCCTTGTTTGTTCTTTACAAATCTTGCTTTAAAACCCTCCAAATCCTTATTGGTTCTTCAAATCCAAGCTTTTTTATGGATGGCATTCATGTGGGATTGAGTGTGTGAGATGCGTTTTAAGTGGATTTGAGGTTTAGGCAAATGGGTGCTGAAAAGGTTGGTGTTCTCCCTAAAAAACGACTAAAAAATGACTTAAATAGAGCTGTCAACGCACAAGGCCGAGGGACCGCCCAGTCGATCGGATTTAGGGCTAAGTCAACTGGCTTAAATTGGCCCATATTCTGATTTGGCCCGTTGACCTAGCCAGTTGACCCTACCTTGACAAGAGGTCGACCGGTTTTAACAATAAAATGTTCATATCTTGCTTGTTTTGGCTCCGATTCATGCGCCATTTTGTCTATGGCTTCGTACCATTTTTGGGGATCTCTCAAGCCATAATTTTCACCCTAAAACATGTCCAAAATTTGTCCATGTCTTTTTTTGGTTGCAAGCTCTAAATTTGCCTTTCGTTGCACTCGGTCGCTCCTTCCTTTGCCCCGGTCGTTCCTTCCTTCGCCCAGCCACTTCCAAATACATCTTTCAACCCTTTTTTAACTCCTAAAAACTTTTAGATTTAATCCATATCCCAAATACCACCAATCAAAGCTCAATTATCTCTCCAAATCTCACCTAAAACAAGCAACAAATGCGCATTAGTGTAGCATTTAAGTTCTAGCCGCAACTATAAGCATGCAAACCCTAATATGTATAAGTATAAGCTAAATGCTACACTAATACATTAAATGATGCTTAAAACACCTCAAAACAAGTATATATATGCAATGCATAAGTACACACAAAACTAACACATCAGTATGTATTAGAGAAAATGATACCCTATCCTCCCATGTTTTCATCGCTTTCCACTGAGACATATGAACCTATTTTCCCTTCCTTTCCCACTTTTCAAACACATTTGGAGGATGATCTTGATGTTTTGAGTACTTAATTGCATTCCAAGTCTATCTTTAAGGAGTTTAGTGTGCACATCACTCATAAGCATCTATGTTTGCATGATGAG
Organism: Cordia subcordata; assembly: GCA_028554755.1. Classification (NCBI taxonomy): domain Eukaryota; kingdom Viridiplantae; phylum Streptophyta; class Magnoliopsida; order Boraginales; family Cordiaceae; genus Cordia; species Cordia subcordata. The sequence goes on along the minus strand of JAPTOF010000007.1, from coordinate 11,700,529 downwards.
GAATCCGTTGAGTCCCATTTTTCCCTCTACCCATGTGTGAACTAATTCTATTAGAGAAGATTATGGAGCAGGACATTGAGTTGAGCACTAGTGATGAATTGAAGAAGTTTGACAAGCTCTTAGCAAGTGTTGAGTTGAAGCCATCTGTGGGATAGAGCATAGTCTTTCCCCCAAGTATAACATTTGAGAATGAAATGGAGAAATCTAAGGGATTTTTGGGTGACTCTTATTCCCTTTTTGAACGCACCATTCTTGATCTTATTTCATCCTCCTCCAATCTATTCCTTTAACTCCTCCAACTCATATCACTTTATTTGATTATTCCTCCTTTCCTTTCGTTGAGTCTCACACTACTTTAGAGCTTACATTTGTGCCTTCTTGCATGGAACACTTTAACCTAGGATTAGGAAACATTCTTCCTACATTGTATGCATTAGACTTTTCATTGATTTAAGGGAAATGAGTGTTTTTAGCCTTAGATCATAAGAGGAAGGCATTGGGGCAGTTGATTAGTGAGCAAATAGGGCATGATCCTTCATTTTTGCATATGGCACCTACCACATTTAGGCCCATATCCATATTTAACATTTCAGGGTGGGATATTTTGAAAAGGGCTTGCATTGTTCATTCTTTGCCTACTGTTTATTGCATAATCCCTTTCCCTCTATCTTCTGTGCTTTATTGATTATCTGACAATCTATGCCATGCAATTTTAAGCATGTATTGCTTTAACATTGGTGCCTAGGTAGGGCCGTTAAATCCAGCACTACTAGGAGATGCCCTAGGCTTGTTTATATTTTCCTTGTTCTTCTTGTATCTACCTCTTTTTGGTTTAATATATAATAGATTAGTTTTATTTTACTTATTCTTGCTATAGGTTAGGCTTTCTTTTAGTTTGTGTGTATTTTTAGTAGGTTAGGTTTTTGCTCCCTTATTTGTTCTTGCTCTTTTCCATCATTGGTGTCCAAAATCCTACACCTTTTTACTACGTCTTTGTTTATCATTTCAAATGTCAATGTAAGCTTGTATGGTGTTATCTTCTAATCTCTTCTTTGCTTTTTGAGCATTAGTGCTTTTCACAAAGGATGGAGACTAGTAGATGATCAAACCTCGTTGACATTCATGGACTTCTACACAAAAAAGGTTGTATCTCTCCATTCTTTACTTGTCCTTATCTATCCCTTTCACATTCCCCATATACGTTTCATATGCTTACTTGTTGTGCTTGGATGCAATTTACTTGCAGACAAGAAAAGTTTAGGTTTGGGGGATGTGGTTGTTCCTTTATTTTTTATATCATTTGTGGGGTAGGTTTGCATAACATGCCTTGTTTTTGCTTAATATATGTTCAATTTTTTAAATTTTTTGCAATTTTTTAGTTGTTTATCTCTTTGTTGGTTGGAAAGTTGACTTTTTTTATTGACTTAACTGATTTAAGAAAATAAGGGTGCATTATGGGGAGTGAAAGGAGTGTGGGGTATGACATAGACTTTAAAGAGAATTCTTGCAAAAATTGTGGGGAATGAGCACTTTTAAGAATACACCTTGTAGTTTTTCCACAACTTGGTTGGGAAAAGTGTTTTTAAGGATTGTTGATATGAGTGTCCCTTTCTTGATTGGTTCTTTTAATGTAACTTAGCCTTTTCTTTTCTTTTTTTCCTTTTTGTTTATGTTATGTGTTGAGAAAAATTGAAAAAAAAAAAAGAAGAAAGAAGAAATGCAAAAAAAAAAGTAAAAAAAAGTGAAAAAAGTGAAAAAGCCAAAAAAGGCGACAAAAAGATGAAAAAGTGAAGGATGTTGAATAAGTGTCAAGTGACACAATGTCAATTTGACACAAGTGTTTTATTTTGTTATTTTGTTGTATTGTGAATAAGGCTCTTACATCAATTGTGAGCCACTATGATGTATTATTCTTTATCTTGTATCTTCGGGGCTAAGTACATATTGAGAGGCCATGTTAGTTGATAGGGCATGAAGTATCAACATATCGGGTGCATGAATTGGAATCCTAACTTTGTGGTGGTTTTAGCTATTTGGTAAGTTCCCAAGAGGTGCGAGACCCCTTAAAATTGAAAGGAGGATTTGAAAAAGGCTAGGGAAGCCCTTACACAAAAGGAATGACACCTTATACCTCTTGGAGGCAAAAAGTTAGCCAATCAATAGAAGCAGCAACGTTTTGAAAAGCATGTGATAGACTTGGTTTAGGTTGCTTGGGGACAAGCAAGGGGAAGGTTTGAGGGTATTGATGTGTGTCATTTATGTGTGTTTGCATCTAGTTTTTGCATGCACATTTAGAGGTGTTTAGAATATAATTGAGTGGATTTAGTATAGAGTTTATGCATAATTGTTAATATTTGTACATAATGTGTTTAGACACGTAAATACTATACTAAGTATTATATTTTGTGTTTTAGGTTAGGATTGGAGTGATGACTAGAGCTTAATTGATGATGCTTGGGATGCGGAGCAAAGTTTGAAGGTGTTTTGAAGATAAAGAAATGAAGAAATAGCACTTTAGAGGCTCTTGGATGACGCACGAAGTAAACGGAGAAGACCGTGAGCAAAACGGTGAAGATTTGGGCCTAAAACAGAGAAGGACGGTCGACCTCCCGTGTGCAGGATAGGTCCCAAACTTCCTTGCACAGGATAGGTCCTTCAGCTAAAGGCCAGTCGACCAGTTGGGTCCCTTGGCGTAATAAGAATGTCACTGATTTTGGTCGGTCAGCCTCTTTCTGAAGCCGATTGACCAGCTAGTCCCCTAACTGTGCACGAGAATGACTTATTTAAGTGCACTTTTCATCAAAATTAAATGAGGAACCCAATAATCTCTCACACCCATTGACCCTAACCATTTTCTCACTTCAATTGACACTTCCATACACCATCTAAGCCCCGTACTAAGCTTAAATTGAAGCATCTAACAAGGATTTAAAGGATTTGTACAGATTTGGAAACAAGATTTAGTGGTGTTCTTGTTCTCTTTCTAGATCTTGTAAATATGTTGCCAGATTAGGTTAGATCTTTAAGTGTTTGTTGTTGTATATTAGATTAGGGCTATGAATAAAGGATTTTTGTATATCTTTGGCATTTAATACATGCTTGTTTACATTGATTAATGGCATGATCCAATATGCCTATGTACTGAAAATCAAAGATGTCTATGTGTTTATTAAAATGCCTAAGTGAAGATGCATGTGTTCTTTTGTGGCTAAATGCTATCAGTAGTGGTCTCACCTTAGCTTTAATCCACGCTAATGGCATGAGCCCTATTTGTAACTAATGCGTGTTGATTAATATGCTTAAATAGATGACTTAGTGTGGTAGGAGTATACCTCTAGTCTAAAGGAATACTAAAAGGGTCCCATTAGCACTAGTTAATGCTCTAGGAGTCTAATCTCTAGTCTAAAACAATACTAATTGGTTAGTCTCTCGAGTAGGATATTAATCAACACCAAATAGAGCAATCGAACCATAGATAAATCGAAATGTTATTATAGCCCGAAGCTAGTTGCAATGCAATCACCCGAGATCCCCTTCCATCTTGTAGAGCTTTCTTTCTCTAGCTTGGCACCTTAGGATCCCCTACTAGACTAGGTCAACATAGCTTTATTTTCTTTTCTCGAGCTCACTCTGATCCTAAAGAAAGTACGTACATACGCACATAGCTAGTTTTAGGCACTGAGCACGTAAAGACCAAACTAAAGTAGCCTCTCTGTAAAGACGATACCTATACACACGCACTATGCTATACACAATCTGTGCACTTGCGAGTGTAAAACTTGGTTGTATTTGTTCTTTATTTCCACACACCACCGAGTACAAGATCATTGACCCTCCTTCTCTAAATGTTGTTCCTACTCCCCTTTCCCATTCCATTCAATCTCCTTCTTTGGAGCTCATATTCATGCCTTCATGCATAGAAGACTTTTACCTAGGCCTAGGAATCACTCCACTCACATTGCATGCATTCGAATTATCTTTGACTCATTGGGGGAAGGGTGTTCCTAGCCCTTGATTATAAGAAGAAGGCCATGGAGTGGTTAATTAGAGAGCGAGCAGGGCATGATCTTTCACGCTCGAGCATACTTCTTTACAGACCCAAACACACATCTTCATTCAATATTTCGGTGTGGGATTTAGAAAAGGGGTTCACCGTGCATTCATTGCCCTAACCTTTAGTGGATGACTATTTTCCCTACCTTCTGCACTTTAATGATTATTTGGCAATTTATGCTACGCAACTTTAAACATGTATTGCTCTAACACTAGCTGCCGACTGAGGGCATTAAATCCAGTGCTACTAGGAGGCACCCTAGGCTTTTTATATTTTTCTTGTTCTTCTTGTATTTTACTTGCCTTTGATTTTATATATAGTAGATTAATTTTCTTTCATTTACTCTCGCTTTGTATATAGTAGATTAGATTGCTTTTGTTTTTCTTACCTTTCTTGTAGTTTAGGTTTTCTTACGTTTGGTTGTATTCTTAGTAGATTAGATTTTTTTTGCTTCCTTACTGGTTCTTACTCCTCTTCACCATTAGTGCATTAATCCTTTACCCCTTGCATACATCTTTTTTATCATTTCAAATGTCAATATATGCTATCATGGTATTATCTTCTCATCTCTTCTTTGTTTTTTGAGCATCAGTGCTTTTTACAAAAGATGGAGGCTAAAAGATAAATGGATTGTTGTTGGCATTTGTGGGATGCATGCAAACAAGGTTGTATCTTTCTATTCTTTACTTGTCCCTATCTATCCCTACCATATTCCCTATATGCGTTTCATGTGCTTGCTACTTGTGCTTGGAAGCTATTTTCTTGTGGACAAGCAAGTTTAGGTTTAGGGAATTGGTTGTTCCTTTATTGTTTGTATCATTTATGGGGTAGATTTGTATGTCATACCTTGTTTTTGCTCAAAATGTGTTCAATCATTTTGATTTTTTTTACATGTCTTGAGTTGTTTATCTTCATGTCGGTTAGAGTGCTGGCTGTTAATATTGACTCAATTGATTGGTGAAGATAAGTTTGCATTGTGGGGAGTTAATAGAGTAGAGGAAGATTTGAGAGTTAGAGAAGATGCCTTTTGAAAGTTGTAAGGAGTGAGCACCTTTAAAAATGCACCTTGTAGCTACCCCATGGTCTGGTTGGAAAAAGAGTTGAAAAGAGGTATTGATATGAGTGCCCTTTCTTTGATTGGTTCTTTTTTATGTGCCTTAGCCTTTCTTTTACTTTTCTTTTTGCTTACGTTGTGTATTAATGAAAAATCCAAAAACAATAGAAAAAAGCAAAAATGAGAAAAAATTGAAAAAAGCCAAAAAAAGATGAAAAAGGAAAAGTGAAAAAAATATGAAAAAGCCAAAAGGCACCAAAAAGTTCATTAAATAAGTGCTCAAGTGACATAATGTCAACTTGGTACAAGTTTATCTTTTCGTTCTTTCATTGTATTGTGAATAAGGCTCTTACGTCTTTTGTTAGCCATTGTGTTTGTACATTCTCTTTTCTCCTTATCTTTGAGGCTTTGTGCATATTGAGGAGGCCAAGTTAGTTGAGGTGGCACGAACTATCAACATCCTTTGTGTGTGCGTTAGAACTCTAGTCTTGTGGAGGAATAGCTACTTGGGAATTTCCATGAGGTGCGAGGCCCTTTATGATAAGAGGAGGATCTAAAAAGGCTTGGAGACTCCTCTACAAAAGGAATGGCCCCTTCATGCTCTTTAAATACACCAATGGCGAGTCAATACTTTAGGCAACCCTCTTTAGCAACTTTGAGATAAACTTAGGTTTGGTCTTGCTTGGGGACAATCAAGGGGAAGGTTTGGGGGTATTGATGCTTGTCACTTAGGGTTTGTACATAATGTTTGCATGCAAATTTAGAGGTGTTTACAGCATAATTGATTGCATTTAGTTTAGAGTTTATGCATAATTGTTAATATTTGTACATAATATATTTAGATGCATAAATACTATACTAAGTGTTATATTTTGTGTTTTAGGTGAATTTTGGGATGGGCTGAGCTTAAACGAAGAACAAAAGAGCTAAACGTTAGAGCCCGGAAGCAAAGAAGATGAAGATAGAAGATTAAAATGAGGGACTAGTTGACCCCTAAAGGCTATCAGCTAACCAGTAGGGTTAGCCGACAAATCCATGGAATAGAAGACTGTAGCGACTGAGCGTATTGGCTGACCCTACCTCTCAGCCGGTTGTTCCAGATAGCAGAGAAAAGAATCAATCGACCACCCTTTGTTACCGGCTAGTCGGTAGGGCCCTCGGTACTTAAGCTAAAGAACCTATAAATAGCCTGTTTTAGGCTATTTTTAGGAGAAGAACTTTATCATCTTTAACCCTAATAAATCCTAACCCCTTACCCACTTTACCAAAAACCAAAAATCACCATCCAACACTAAACCAATCTAGGATTGAAGCTTGTAACAAGATATTGAATGGTTTTGCTTTGAATTTGAGCAAGGGTTTGAAAGAGAGTATTTTATTCTTTTTCTTATTCTTGCAAATATACTTCGTAATTGAGTTAGATCTAAGATTGATTGATGTTGTATATTAGATTAGGGCTTTGAATAAAGAATTTGTGTGTATTTTTGGCTCTTAATACATGTCTATGCATTGAAAATCAAACATGTCTATGTGTTTGTTAAAATGCCCAAGTGAACTTGCATGTGTTATTTGTACTTCAAATGCTTTTATCTACTTTTGCTTATTAGAGTTGGCTTTAGCTTTAAGCCTAGCTAATAAGTTACATGCTATGCTTAATTGAGTTTAGGTGCTTGTCCTTGGCTTTAAACCCAGCCAAGCGGATAAGTTAACCTACACTAGAGTATTCCTCACCTACATTAGTGTTGGTTAATCTAGTCTTAATGTCATGTAGTATTTAGGGGCTAGTCCTTCGCTTTAAACCCAGCCAAGAGGATTAGATCTAAACAAGGATTGCATAGGCTAGAAGGGATTAACTTAATTCGTTATCATAGCCTGAGTCTAGTTGCAACCCAATCGGCCTAGGTCCTCTTCTTCATTGTTAGATTTGCTTCCTTAGCTTGGCATCTATACGCAATTGCCCTAGGTCCCCTTCTTCATTGTTGGGGTTTCTTCCTTAATTTGACATCTATAGTTCATCCATTAGCTTAGGTTTAAATTTAGGTTTTATTTTCGATCCCTCTTTAATCAAAAAGACCAAAAATATACACACAAATACAAGTAGCTAGTTTTAGGCACTTGAGCACATAGGGACCAAACGAAGGTAGCCTCCTAGTAGAGACGATACCCCTATGCATGCACTATACTAGAAACAATCTGTACGCTTGCAGGTATAAAACTTGGTTTTATTTGTGCCTCATTTCCACATACCACCGAGTACATGATCAATATCATCACAAACTTAACCATTTTAGGCCAATTGATTAGGCTTAATGTGGTGGCAGGCTACCATCGCTTGTTTAAGGGGGAAGTCTATAATGCCCCATCCTATATCGATTTTATATGAGATTTGTGCGCACTTTATAATGGTTTGGATTTATTAATACTATCATCACAGACTTAAGCATTTTTAGCCAGTTGATTAGGCTCAATGTGGTGATAGACCAATAGTTAGGCCTCGGTCATTACATATATAATTAAAATTATAATTATAATTGAATTTGTTAGAATCGGAATATTATCCAATTTCTATGGGTGAAATGCTATGTAATTAATACAAAGAAAATGAATAAATGTGTGCAAAAAACCTACAGTGTCTAGTAATTAATTATTGTTTGTCAAGTACTATTAAGCTAGATAACAACTTTTATAAGTACAGAATAAATTATTTTATGTCATTGATGGTTATGCCCTCAGATTTTGACGCGTGTAATTATAAGAGTTTAATTAAAAAATGCACAAAATTAAAAATAGTGCACTCTATTAGGACACTATTTAAAAATGGCACAAAATTAAATTTAAGATTTGGAAAAAAAGAAAAAAAATTGATGTTTAGAAGTGAATGGGAAAAAAAAGAAATTATTGTTTGCAATGGAGAGAAAGAAGTGTGAGAAATAAGAGGTAAAATAATTTTTGTTTGAGGCAAGATATTTAAATTAATGGTTAAGATTTGTTGATATTTTAATAACAAAAGACATGGTTGAGATTTTAAATTAGAAGTTAGTATCAATTAGAAGTTAGGACAGGATCCTTGACCTAACAACGAAAGTGTTAAAAACTACAATGTAATATTTAGAAATTTGGTATAAAGGTCACAATTAGCTAGTGGAAGTACAAAAAGACAAGCTTATATAAATGCTAGAACATATTGGAATTACATAAGCCATGATTGCATTTACATATGCAACTCTAGTGACAAAGTGAGTACTAAGCCCCAGGCAAGAGGTGTACCTCACACACCACATATACACATACACATATACACATATACACAACTTAGATGACGTAGAGGTCTGGCTTTGCCTAAGAAATCAAAGATTTTCAATGATGTGGAAAAGGTTCATAAGGTATAAATAGACAAGAACTAAGATAGAACACAAATTTTTCTTAAAATAGAAATGGAATTTAGTTTTGGGAAAAGTTAAAGAGCAATGAAATAAAAGAGTTGCAAAGGTATTTTTAAATGTCTAAGATAGAATTCATATACAAATATAGAATGGTCAATATAATGTTTCAGTTATGAAATGAAAAATATATGCGAGCCATATGAACAAAAAAGTAGGATCTCAAAATAGCAATGGTTCAATTCGACAAGAGAATATGAGACTATACAAGATTTCAACAATTTCATCCAAGAGATTTGAAAGCTAAAAGAATTCAAGAGCACAAGATTGTAGTAACTCTATTCAACGAGGAGCTTACAGAGTATATAAATGAAGCACCAAAAACAATGAGTGCAACAAAATGATGCAATTGCTACATAAGGCCCAAATATTAGACTTTGTAATCATATGAAACAAGTTATAATGGCAAAATAATATTGTAATTAGCTCAGAAAAGATATAGCTATTGTACAAGACGGTGATGAACTAATAATGTTCAAGTTTTTTAGCAAATAATAGTTGTGAACTTTGAGAGAAAACAACAAATGCAAATTTTACAAATATGAAAAATCAATAAGAAAATAACCTTGAGGATTAACAATTTATAGACAAAGTAACAAAAGAAGAAGTCAAATTCATCTAGGAGTATACTACCGAAGATGTGTTTCCTCACTTATCTTTAATCAAGAACCCTAAAATCACCATCATATAGAACTCTTCCTAATCACTATAAAATCTAAGGTGTATATATATATAATTACACACACACATAAAGATATATAATGCTTCATGCTCAAAGGAAATTGACCTTGATAGTTTGACAAAAAATTTCTCAAAATTGCGCAAAACCAACGATCACCTTGCTCACCTTCTTGATCTCTTTGCATTCCTTGACCTGAATCATAGTGTATGTTTTGTATGATGGAATGGCCTAAAAAGGAAAAGTCATTCCAACTTATGTTTTCCTTTCTTTGGTTTGGTAATACATATGTAAGTTAGAAAACACATTCCTTGAGAAAGGCCTTTCAAGGAAAAAGTTGGAAAAGCCATTCCTCATCCCAACCCAAGGAATAGGCTTTCCAACATAAGTGGGAAACATAAAAAATAACCATCCCCTTTATACCCCTCTCAAAAATATCAATTTACTTCTACTTTGTGTCAAACCCTCTACCTCTTACAACTCAAGCATGCTATCTATCTGTATTTCTCTTTTTCTCTTTTCAATGTTCAAAAACTTCAACTTGTTGAGCATGGAAAACTAAAATTAATAATGATAACGACGATGATGGCAACAGCGGCGATGATGACAATGATAATGACAAACATCATCGAAACATGCATATAAGACAAATATGCTAACAATCATAAATAATAACATTAATAACGAATGAAGATCTTTGTGGATGAATGAGTATATTAGATAGTGCTTTGAATGAATGGCAATATAACAGCATTTTTAATACATGTTTTGTGCTTTTTAGATTTAATTGTGTGTATTTATTAAAAATATTCAATCACTTAAATTGTATTTTGATGCAGGTAGAATTAAAAAGGAAATTGAGAAATTAGAAGCAAAATTTTGAAAGATGGATTAAAGAAAATGAACGAAGAAGTTCCTTCAAGGAAAAGCTTTGAAAAGGTTAAAAAGTAAAAATAAAAAGGAAACTAAATAACTTTCTTGGAGAAAAAGTTTGAAAAGTCAAAAATACTTTTTAAAAAAGGAAAAGAAGGCATTATTGGCCAATTGCACATAAGGCCCATGTGAGACCTCATTAAGGCTGGAAGTTCTTTTCTTTGGTTGATATGAAAAGTAGACACACATGCACAATTGGGGAGAATCAGAGAGCAAAGTCCAGATAGCTCCACAGTGCACCGAGCAGAGAGCGAGTTTCAATTTTAATTTTTTCTTTTATTTTTATTTCTTCATCAATTCTTGTCCAAATTTAGTGCAACAAATTCCAACAGGTTTAGAATCAAGTTGCAAAAAATTGGGAACAAGTTTATGCCAATTTTATAAGGAAGCTTTCTAAAACTTTCTCTCATAGTTTTGGTTTATTTTTGTTAAACATGATAGAATAATTTATTGTTTAGGGTAGGATTTTTATGTGGTGATTCTAGTTTTATAATCTTGAACTTGGATGGATCATTTTGATGTGATTTATTTATATAATTGATGTTTTTCATTGTTTTATTTCTATTATTTCATTATGCTTGCATTGCTATTTAAAGGAATAATTTTGTTCAATCATATAAATATTTATGTTAGCTTTCTTGTTAAAAAAAACTATAGGTTGTACCATTGTTTTCTAAATATAATTGATTAATATATTGTCCTAAGATTTTTGGACAAATTTATACTCTAGCTAGATAAAGGACTTGGTGATAGAGTTGCCCTTTAAGATAGGACTAATGTATCAAATAATTAATTTTAGGTGTTCAATCAATTAAGCTTGTAGTCTAATTTTACATTAAAATAGGAAATCCTAAGTTTGAGCCTAAAACTTCAATTATACATAGGAATTTGATCCCTGAACCTAACTCGAAAGAGTTTTCAAATCTTAATTTTGGTTTTTGTTTTTAATTAGTTTTAGCTTACTTTAATTCTAGTTGATGTGTCTTGGTTTTGAGCGTGTTTACTCGTGCATTTCCTTATGTTTTAGAGGCATTTTGTGCTTATTTGTTGGCATTAGAGTAGTACTTATAGTATATTTGTGCATATGTGTTACTAAGTGCCTATAGTTGAGTTTTAGGGTTAAAAATGCTATACTAAATGCCAAATTTTGTGCCTGAGGTGAGTTATAACGAGCTTGAATGATGAAGAACGAGGACATACAGGCTGTGGTATGAAGACCAGAAACAAGAAGAAAAAAGATTGAAAGCCAAAGGGGCAACCGGTCAACCTCAAGAAACTGTCGGCCGACCGGCCATCTCAAAGAGCAAGGAATTTTACCGGACGAGCCACCCCCAAGAGCTAGTTGACTGATCAGTCCAGAGAGCATCCCATTTTAGTTGATCGGGTGAAAGGTTCCAACCAGTCGACTAGTAGTGTGTAGAAGCTGCTATACAATCCTAATTTTTGCTGCATTTGAAGGGACTTTTTCACACACACTCTTACATCACAAAACCCTAACTCACACACACTCACCCACACATGTTAACACTTAGAATCAAGTACTTGGGTGGATCAAAACACTTAGGATTGGAAGATTTGCTCAAGTTGTGTAAAGAAATTTCAAGGATGAGAAGGATGTTTCTCTTATCTCTCTTTTATCCTTATTTATTCCATCTTTGAGTAGATATCTTTAGGCTGATTAAAGCTTGTATTATGGGTTAGTTTAATACTCTATTATATGGGATTATTGATGGTGAATATATATTTTTAGATTTTATGGTTTTAATGGCTATTTTGTTACATGTCTATATGTCTGATAATATGAGATTTATTTGCTATTAGTCACTTCTAAATCATTATGTGAGCATGTCTATGTGTTTGTATGATGAAACCATGAAGTGGGTAATGCATTTATACCTGTCTATGTGTGTGTTTACATGCCTTAGTAGCAAATATAGCTTTAATAGCATACATGTTGTTTATCAATGCTAAATATGGTTTAGTCCAAGCATGTCTATTTGTTTGGTAGTTGAATATGTCAATGTATTCACGAATACCATGCTTAGAACACGTATGAATGTGCACTCATATGCTAAACCCACTAATGTGATGATCGATTAGCAATGCATAACTAAAGACCAGCCTTAAATTGAGTCTCCTTTGGCTTTAAACCTAGCCAAAAAGTTTCTGATTAGGATTAGTTGACCTCAGATGGACTAGGTCTTGGTTTTAAACCTAGCCAACAGTTTAGGCACTAAGGTAGGGTCAATCTAAGTCACCTAGGTGATTAGTTAGCCAGCCTTAAAACCCTAGGTTATAAAGACCATGCTATGCTCTAGGTAGATGTTGCCTAGTGATAGACTCGCATTGAGGCCTAGTGGATAATAAGGTAAATAATTACATATTAGTTAAGAGCAATCCATATGATTTAACCCATCAATTAATCCCGTAGCAAGAATATATTACGTTGCCCATAATCAAGTAGAAATCACCCTAATTTCCATTCTATTAGTGTTCCCCTTAGCTCGTTTGCATTTGTCCTCCTTCAATTCCATTCTCCCTTAGTTAACTCCCTTTAGTTGAGGTTTATTTTCCCTATTGAGCTCCCGTTAATTCAAAAACTACCAAAAAGACTGTTAGTTTAGGTTTTATTTAGATAACTCCCTAGAGCACACTTCTTAGGAGTTTTTACTCATTGTAGCCTTCCCGTGGAAATGACCTCACACTTGCACACACTACATTACACACAACCAGTGTGCTTGTGGGCTATTTTAGGCTTGTGCTCAAACAATCCATCAAGTTCTTGGTGTCGTTGCTGGGGAAGGCACAGTTGGTTTAGTTTCTTTGCTTGTGTGTTTAAGTTAGTTGCTTGTTTTACTTATTTCTTGTTTTATTTTGTTTGTTTGTTTTAGTAGCTTATTATCTTGTTTTCATTTGGTTATTTTGCTACTTTGTGTTTACTTTTTTTTCTTAACTTAGAGCACTTGTTGAGTGAGCTTATTTTGAGTTGTTTTACTTTTTGTTTTTAGTAGACTTTTAGATATTTGTGGCTTGCTTTCTGTAGAAGTAAGATTGTTGAAGTTTTGGGGGTTTAAAGTGGAAGGAGTTTCTTTTTCTAGCTTTGAATGCATGGTAGGAGATCCTTGAGATTGCCCTTAGCACCTGTTAATCTTGAACCTTAAAGAATTGCACGTCACCTTAGGATTGTTGAAGTTTTGGGGGTTTAAAGTGGAAGGAGTTTCTTTTTCTAGCTTTGAATGCATGGTAGGAGATCCTTGAGATTGCCCTTAGCACCTGTTAATCTTGAACCTTAAAGAATTGCACGTCACCTTAGGAATTTAGAGAATCTTTTAGAAGAGATGGCAAACAATAGGCAAGAACAAGGTGTTCCACCTCATCCTCCTATTCCGCCGATGTCTCCCATTCCTCCACATGAGCATCATGGGCATCCATATGCCCAAGAGCCCCTTAGGCCGGATCTCCCTTTAGAGCATAAACTCACACTTAGGCAATACTTCCTTCCCAACACGTTTGAGCCTAACTTTGTTTTTTTGGTAGAATAAGTAAGTTTTTATTTCATTGCAAAAAGGTACAAACCAATCCTACACCTTTCAATTCTACTAAACATCAAAACTAAAGCATAAAGGATTGAGGGGTGAGGAAAAAATGAAGCAAATACAAAAGAAACCCAAGGTACATGAAGCAAAAAACAAAGAGTACAAATGGAAAATTTTCAAATTCAACAAGGATCAACAAAGGGAAAGAGAAAAGCGTTCTATCCATGAGGTTGGTCTTTTTCTCTCTCCTTTATTCCATTTAGATCTTTTTGAGGAAGCACTTCATCTTCTTCAAAAACATTAACCTCAAGTGCACCAAAGTGGTTGGCAAGTTGTACAATAGAGCAAGAACTACTATAAGGTTATGAGTGAGCTTCGGTTGTCTTTTTCGGTGAAAGAATTGAGCTTGGCCGAGTACCATTATTGGGTTGATCATTGTCATTTGTGGTTTTAAGCTTTCCAACCACAACACATTCCTCATTTGCATTAGGCTTTGGAGTATTTTGGAATTGATGAGGTGTTTTGAGTGCTTTGATTCAACGGACAATTAACTTCAAAGTTACCCACCAATTTGCATTCAGAACATTTAGATGGACGCCATGCATATTCAGCAACAACCTTTGCTCTAATACCATTTCCAAGCTTTGGATAAATGGCTTCCGGCAATTCTTCCTCTAAGTTAACCTTCAAACAAACCCTAACAAACTCGAGATTACTTCTTGATTCCATGAGCGAGTCCATTTGTAATGGAGTACCAATGAAAGATTCAATATATTTGAGTCATCTTCTAGACCAAAGACTAAGAGGAGCATCCCAAAGCTTAACCCAAATTAGGACTTTATCGCGTTTCAAGTTGATGAAATGTAGGTTTGAATACTATTTTATTAGAAGAAGTAATCGATGATTAACATGCCAAAGTTGCTCGAGACCTTTTTGGCATGATTCCTCATTTTCAAACTTAAAAATAAAACGCGTTTGGCCATTAGTTTTAATTTAAACTTGTCTAAATTGCCTCTAAGCAAAATCAACCATATTTCTAATAAGGAAATAAAGTGGAGGGGCTCCCAAGAGTTGGCCTACTAGGCAATATGTCCAATAACTTTCTCCTTCATCATAAAGATCCAAGAGAGGATCTTTAGCTTCTCTTTTACCATTAACATAGTATACTTCATGCTTCTCAATTTGCAATTTAATAATACAATGCTCTACAAATGTAGCTCCCCAACTTGGAGTAGGATCATTAAGGTTAGATACATACCTCGGTCAAGTCTGTGTATGAACCAAACCCACAAAGAATATCATGCTCTTTTTTTGTAATAGGCAAGTCTTCATCTAATTCCTCAAGAAAGTTTGATTTTTCATTTTTAAAAGGAAAGCTCACAATGATTTCATTTGAATTTTGGTTGCCAGTCTTGCACTTGATCGTGTTTTTGAAGTAGATATTTTTTTCTTACCTGTTGGAGTGAAAATGCAAAAAGAAGGCAGAGAAGATGCTGGTCAAGGGTGGAAGATGGTGGTTACGTGGTTTTCCATTTGAGCTTAACCTGGCTATTCACATTTTGGAGATGGGGGAGGGAACTTTGAGATCAAGCATAGCACATTGGCAACCTTCTATGGTAGAAGTAGTGAGAGTTCTTTGGCCTATATCATGGATTTCATAGAGATTTGCTCTACTATGCACTTTCTTAATATGTCTCAAGAGATCATTCGCCTTAAGTTGTTCCCATTTTCATTAAAGGATAAAGCTAGAACATGGTTCCATTCCTTACCTAGTGGTTCCATTATATTGTGGGATGAGCTTCAAACATGTTCTTATCAAAACTTCTTCCCTTGGCTAAAACCGTCAATCTTAAGGTATCAATCATGACCTTTTCTCAACATGAATTTTGAGACTTTCCATGAGGCTTGGGAAAGGTTTAATGATCCTTTTAGACAATGTCCATACCATGGTTATGGCATACATTATCTTTTTTAATATGTCTTTAGAGAAGACTTGACCGAGCAACAAAGGGTGATGGTGAATGCTGCGTCTAGTGATGGATTTTATAACTTGAGACCTAGTGAAGCATGAGAGAAGATGGAAATTTTAGCCAAGGATTCTTTCCTAAAATATCGCCATGGATAGGTCTATAAGGGAGCCCCTAGGAAAGGTGTTCATGAGATAGATATTTCTTCTGATCTTTCTGTCGAGGTTAGAGCTTTAACGCATAAGCTAGATCAATTCATTTCTTTGAGTCTTTCTTCATAGGGACGTGGGGCCAATCATTTAGGTTTCTCTTCCACACCATCGGTCATAGATGTTTGTGCTTTATATTTCGAGTCCACAGATGAGACCATAGCTTGCCCCTTAGCTCCACGATTTCTAGAATTCATTCTAGAGCAAGTTTGTGCCACATAGGGGTACTCATAGGAAAATAGCCCTTAGTCGAATAAATATAATCTATGTTGGAAAGACAACCGTAAGTTTTCATGGTGACAGGGCTAGTTTGAGTCTTCCCAGTCTTAGGCCCTATTCTAGCAGAGATCTCATCCTGCTAATCCTCTAAGGTTTTACAATGTCAATTAGGCTAGACTCCCTAATGCTTCTCAGCCCCAGGCACTTTTTGCTCTATCTAGTAGTTAATCCACAAGTAATGATAGGTTTAAGAAGATGCTTCAATAGATTCAGAACCAACAATAGGCATTAGTTAATGACCAACAAGAGTTACCTAGTTATCGGTGGCAACTAGAGAGTTATCATGCTAGGGTAGATGCCTAGTTAGGACAATTTACTAGTCAGTTGTGTAAGATCAATAATATTACATGTGGTCTATCCTAGTTTATATTTTCAAAAATATTATCAAGAAAACATGCTAGGAAAATAAAATAACCACATAACACACACAAGAACATGCTTAAGAACATATAGAATATAACTAGTATTTGCAAAATATGTAAAGCTAACCTTTTGAAACGTGGGGCCTTTGATGAAGCTAAAACTGTCACGAGCTTTGTTCTCCCTCACGAACAAGGCCACCAAAAAAAATTTTACTATAAGGGTGTCGTAATATGCAGCTCCCTAGTCTTCTTCCTTATGGTTAAAGAGACTTTCCTTGAGAGAAGAGCCTCTTGTGTGGAAAGAAGCAAAGTAATATGCTCTTGAAAATCTAGAGCAAAAAAACCACACAAAAAGTGTGTACTACATGTTGTAGTATTTTCTTGCCAAAATGGAAGAGATCAACTACAAAATTTTTTTGATGCTAGAAATGGTTTAAGGTCTTTCCTATTAATAGAAAAAGTTTGGCATCTAAATCTTGTAAACATTCCATGTGGGAAACTTTTTCCTAGTAGTAAATGTTTGTCACATGTCATGGAAGTTACTTGTACAATTTGAATTTTTCTTGTAGTAACTTTCTAGCACATGTCTTGGAAGATTGGGCCAAGCCCACAATCTAAGCCCAACACATAGTCCATAATCCATGTGGAGGCCCAAGCCCAATAAGAAACCATCCAAGCCCAATTGGGTTATCTTAGACTCTAAAGAAAGCTAAAACCCAATTCCAAGCTTTGGCCTAATAAGGCTACTACCATAATATGGAATTTGCTCATTTAAGATTCCTCTCACAAAGTTATTTCAACTAAGGAAAAGACCAAGAAGACACAATTAACCTTGGCTTCCAAAAATAATAAAAAAATGTCCTTGCCCATTCTAGGCGACATAATAATAATTATTTTTAACTCTGATCTATTTCACCATAAGATCAAAGTTGCACTCCAAGAATAGTTGCTATTACCCAAAATCTTGTCACAAAAGAATATGAACTCGGTCTTTGACCTTTTAAATAACCGACCATAATGCCCCTCTATGTATACCTGTAGCTAAGACTGGTCCTTCGGCCTGTGCACTATCACCTCCTCAGCTGTATCTTTTTCCCTTGGGTTTCTTGTCCTATTGCCAACCATCCTTGGTCATGAAATCTCTTGATCTCGTGAGCGACCCTCAAGCCATATGACCGATACACCCATAAAGGTAGTATCACTATATCTAGGTTCGGATGATAAATATGGACAATCCCAAAGAGGGCACATAGATTCCATATTGCATATGTATGTTCCAATTAATTAGAACTTAGCACTCAATGCACAAGGCTATTGATCCTAATAAAGTAAGATCTTACCCACAGTGAATCAAAGTACCAAACCCTAACTTCATTAGTTCATCCACATATGCTTAAGATTAAGAGCAATGATCATTTAGTAGCAGTGAGTATCTTGCTTTCTTTCTTTGATAATATGTCTCTAGAAAACATACTCATAATGGTCCTATCAAATACGTGACACACGTACTATTGAGACTAATTCAAAAAGTCCTCCAATGACCTAGGTAGATCACCCTCAACGAGGAGACTTGCTCAATATAACCTTATCCCGTTAGAGTGCCCAGCACTACCATTCGGTTACGGACTTCATTTATGACGTGACTAAATCTAGACTTGGACCTACTGTGCGTCCAACCTCACTGTGTACCCAAGTCATTAGTTCAAGTCAAGGGACCTTTATACATACATCAATACAACATACCAAAGATAATATGTAAGGAACTCATAATGCCATTTAACAAAATGATTATACATTATTTTACATCCAAAATGTTATATACGAGTGAGCTTTAGGGCATACTAATCCTAACAATCTCCCACTTGCACTAAAGATCATTTCTGCACAACCTAATACCCATAGACTCCAAATGTGTGGTAAACATTTTTTCTAGAAGAGTCTTTGTAAATAGGTCTGCCAGGTTTTCCGTTGAAGTTATCTTTTCAACTATAACATCTCCTCTCTGGATAAACTCACGGATCAAATGATATTTCCATTCAATATGTTTACCCTTTTTGTGATTCCTGGGCTTTTTGCATTGTAAAATAGCATCGTTGTTGTCACAATACAATGTTATCGATTTGTGAACTACTGGCACAACCTCTAGGTCTAAAAGGAACTTTCTTAGCCATACTGCCTCTTTCGCAGCCTCAGATGCTGCTACATACTCAGCCTCTATGGTAGAGTCAATAATACAATTTTGCTTCATACTTCTCTATGAAATAGCTCCTCCTGACAGAGTGAAAACATATCTAAAAGTAGACTTCTTGGAATCTCTATTGGACTGGAAATCTGAGTTTGTATAGGCTAATGGTGTTAGATCATCTGCACAGTATTCCGGCACATAATCCTTAGTTCTTTGCAGGAATTTGAATATATGCTTAACCGTAACCCAATGTGCTGGTCCAAGGTTTGACTAATATCTACTAACCATGCCAATAGCAGAGTAGATATCTGGTCTAGTATATAACATGGCATACATGAGGCTTCCAACCGCCGAAGCATAAGGAACTCGTTTCATGCTCTCTATCTCCTCAGATGTTTTAGGAGATTGATCTTGAGATAGATAAACTCTATGTCTAGAAGGTAATGAGGCCTTCTTAGAGTTTTACATGTTAAACCTGACCAATATCTTCTCAATAAATTAAGCTTGAGATAGGGCTAGCCTTCTGTTCTTACGATCTCACATACGCTTGATGCCTAGAACATAACTAGCTTTTCCTAAATCCTTCATTTGAAAATGAGTAGAAAGCCAAGCCTTGATGGATGATAACATCCCCACATCATTTCTAATAAGTAGGATGTCATCCACATATAGAACCAAAAAAGCTATAGCATTTCCATTACGCCTCTTATACACGCAAGGTTTATCAATATTTTGATCAAAACCATAAGATTTAATTGCACGATCAAATTTGATGTTCTATGTTCTAAATGCCTACTTTAATCCATAAACGGATTTTTTTAACTTACAAACCATATGTTCCTTGCCTTTGGCAACATATCCATCTGGTTGTGTCATGTAAATGGTTTCGTCAGGCTCTCAATTAAGAAAAGCTATCTTGACGTCCATTTGCCAAATCTTGTAGTCATAATGACATGCGATGACAAGAAGAATCCTGATGGATTTAAGCATAGCTACTGGTGAGAAAGTTTTCTCATAATCGATCCCTTCTTTTTGAGCAAAACCTTTCACCACTAACCTGTCTTTAAAAGTTTCAACTTTTCCATCAAATCCTCTTTTCCTCTTGTAGACCCATTTGCACCCTATAGGTTTTACCCCTTCAGGTGCAATTACAAGATTCCAGACTTTGTTAGAATATATAGATTCTAACTCTGAATCCATTGCCTTATGCCATTGTCGGCATCTATGTTGGAAACTGCTTCATCATAAATTATGGGATCCACCACCTGATCCTCTAAAAAAGTCTGAAAGGACTCTCATAGTATTTATCAAGGGGCCTGGATATCCTCCCACTACGATGAGGCTCCGATATATTAGGTGTAATATGCTGTTCCTTTTCATTTATAGTTACCATAGGTGTTATTGGAGATAATTGTGAAATCTCTTCTAGAACAACTTTAGAATTTGGTGTTTTTTGGATTATTTCACCATTCTCTAAGTATCTAGTATAGGTTCTTATAAACACCTTTTGCTCTTTAGGATTATAAAAGATCCCACCTCTGGTTCTCTTAGGATACCCAATAAAATAGCACAACTCGGATCTTGGTTCCAACTTTGAAGCATTACTATTAAGTACATAAGCTGGACAACCCCAAATGTGGAGATGATTTAAACTAGGCTTACGCCTGGTCCATCTTTCTTGTGGTGTCCTAGGTACTGATTTAGATGGTACCAAGTTCAAGATGTATACTGCTGTCTTAAGGGCATACCTCCAAAAAGATAAAGGTAATGATGCATGACTTATCATTGACCTAACCATATCTAATAGGGTGCGATTTCTTCTTTCTGCTACACCATTTTGCTGGGGAGTCCCTGGTGCAGTCAATTGAGACACAATCCCTTCTTGTGTAAGATAGTCTCTGAACTCACCTGAGAGGTATTCGCCACCTCGATCAGACCGAAGGGCTTTGATACGTTTATCTAATTTTCGCTCTGCTTTAGCCTTGAACTCTTTGAGTTTCTCAAAGGATTCAGACTTGCGTCGCATCAGATATACATATCCATACCTAGAGTAATCATCAATAGAGGTAATGAAATACTCATAACCTCCTCGTGTTAGTTTGCTCATAGAACCACATATATCGGTATGAATCAATTCCAATACCTCTTTGGCCCTTTCTCCTTTAGAAGAAAATGATCGTTTGGTCATCTTTCCTTTGAGGCAAGATTCACATGGAGGTAGATATTCGAGATCTAATGAGCTAAGATGCCCATCCTTGACTAATCTCCAAATTCGCTTTAGACTAATATGTCCTAAGCGTAGATGCCAAAGATAAGTATCATTTGTTGAAGAAACCTTCCTTTTTTGGGAATTAGTTTGTTCTATATTATGCAGTGAGTTTGTAATAGGTTTTATATAGAACAAGTTATCATGCATGTAACTAGAAGAAATAATATTTCCATCTCTACTGATATCAACACCAGAATGGAAATTAATGCAAAAACCATCTAATATTAATTGTGAAATAAAAATAAGGTGTTTACATACATCTAGAACATAATAAACATTGTTAAAAAATAACTTCCTATTAAATGGAAAATTTAAGCCCATTCCTCCCACTGTAGCAACCCATACTTTTGCTTCGTTACTCATCCTCAGAGCAAATTCCCCTTTAGCTACTTCCTTCATTTTCTGAAACCAATACAAAGAATTGCAGATATGGTTAGTGGCTCCAAAGTCTACAATCCAAGAATCAGTAGAATCAACCACTAAACATGTTTCAATGTAGAACAAAAGAGGTGTACTTATCTAGCCTCATGCTAGGTACTTCAGGCAATTCATTTTCTAGTGCCCTTTCTGGCCACACTTAAAGCATTTGCCCTGAGGCTTTTCACTTGTTAATTGTTTGGGCTGTTTGCCATTTTTCTTCTTTTTCCCTTGACCACGTTTTTGCTTCCCTTTCCTTTGAACTTCTTCCCTTTCGGGTTAAGTCCAGAAGTGGATGCTTGAATTATGTCTACGTGGCCCTTATTTTTCATTATGGCTTGTGCAGCTAAGAGCTCTTTCATTAATTCCATCATATCTATGTTCATCTTGCCCATATTATAATTAAGCTTGAACTGGGTGTAAGATGGTGGTAGAGCCTCCAAAATCGTGTCTACTTTTGACTGTTCACCTATGTTTGCCCCTAGGATCTCGATAGTATTGAAGTAATCCATCATTTTGAGCATATGTTATGTGTGAGCCTAAGCACTGATACTAATTGTAGGATCAATAATATTACATGTCGTCTATCCTAGTCTATATTTTCAAAAATATTACCAAGAAAACATGCTAGGAAAATAAAATAACCACATAACACACACAAGAACATGCTTAAGAACATATAGAACATAACTAGTATTTGCAAAATATGTAAAGCTAACCTCTTGAAGCGTGGGGCCTTTGATGAAGCTAAAACCATCACGACCTTTGTTCCCACTCACGAACAAGGCCACAAAACAAATTTTTACTATAAGGGTGTCGTAATATGCAACTCCCTAGTCTTTTTCCCTATGGTTAAAGAGACTTTTCTTGAAAGAATAGCCTTTTGTGTGTGAAGAAGCAAAGTAATATGCTCTTGAAAACGTAGAACAAAAAAACCACACAATAAGTGTCTACTATGTGTTGTAGTATTCTTTTGCCAAAATGGAAGAGATCAATTACAAATTTTTTTTTATGCTAGAAATGGTTTAAGGTCTTGCCTATCTAGAGAAAAAGTTTGGCATCTAAACCTTGTAAACTTTCCATGTGGCAAACTTTTTCCTAGTAGTAAATATTTGCCATATGTCATGGAAGTTACTTGTACTATTTAAAATTTTCTTGTAGTAACTTTCTAGCACATGTCTTGAAAGATTGGGCCAAGCCCACAATCCAATCCCAACACATAGTCCATAATCCATGTGATGGCCCAAGCCTAATAAGAAACCATCCAAGCCCAATTAGGTTATCTTGGACTCCAAAGAAAGCCCAAAACCAATTCCAAGCTTTGGCCCAATAAGGCTACTACCACAATATGGAATTTGCTCTTTCAAGGTTACTCTCTCAAAGTCATTTCAACTAAGAAAGGGACCAAGAAGACACAATTAACCTTGGCTTCCAAAAATAATAAAAAAATGACCTTGCCCAATCTAGGCGACATAATAATAATTATTTTTAACTCCGATATATTCCACCATAAAATCAAAGTCGCACTCTAAGAATGATTGCTATTACCTAAAAGCTTGTCACAAAAGAATGTGAACTTGGTCTTTGACCTATTAAATAACCGACCATAATGGCCCTCTACGTATACCCATAGCTAAGACCGGTCCTTTGGCCTATGTACTATCACCTCCTTAGCTGTATCTTTTTCCGTTAAGTTTCTTGTCCTATTGCCAACCATCCTTGGTCATGGCATCTCTCGATCTCGGGAGCGACCCTTAAGACATATGACCGATACACCCATTAAGATAGTATCACTAGATCTAGATTCGGATGATAAATATGGACAATCCCAAATAGGGCACATAGATTCCATATTGCATATGTATGTTCCAATTAATTAGAACTTAGTACTCAATGCATAAGGCTATTGATCCTAATAAAGTAAGATCTCACCTACAGTGAATCAAAGTACCAAACGCTAACTTTATTAGTTCATCCACATATGCTCAAGATTAAGAGCAATGATCATTTAGTAGCAGTGAGTATCTTGTTTTCTTTCTTTGATAGTACGTCTCTAGAAAACATACTCATAATGGTCCTGTCAAATACACGACACACGTACTATTGAGACAAATCAGGAAAGTCCTCCAATGACCTAGGTAGATCACCCTCAACGAGGAGACTTGCTTAATATAACCTTATTCCGGTAGAGTGCCCAACACTACCATTTGGTTACGGACTCAATTTATGACGTGGCTAAATCTAGATTTGGACCTACTGTGCATCCAGTCTCACTGCGCACCCAAGTCATTAGTTCAAGTCAAGGGACCTTTATACATACATCAATAAAACATACCAAAGATAATATGTAAGGAACTCATAATTCCATTTAACAAAATGATTATACATTGTTTTACATCCAAAATGTTATATATGAGTGAGCTTTAGGGCATACTAATCCTATCAAGTTGAGCACTAAAGATCCACGCAAATTGCTTATATGACCAGAGGTTAATTCTGGAGTCTAGTCATGTTTCTCCTCCACCCCACCTATATCCCTCAGACCAAACTAAGGCTGTCACTAGCGTTAGGAGTGGTAAGATAGTTTACAATAGGGTAGGAGTTGAGCCATATGCAGAGCTTGCACCTAGTGATTCTTTTGAGTTTAGAAAGCCTAGTCAGCACCCTATAGAGTCTAGAAAGAGTGTTGTTAAAAGAGAGAAGCCTGTTAGAGAGAAAGGTGAGAATAGTACCCAGCCACAAAAGGAGGGAAAGCAACCTGTTGTTGAGTCCCATGAGTCTAGAGATACTGCTCCTAGAGTTCCATTCCCATCTGTTTAAAGAAGCTAGCATACAGCATTTGAGAGATCTTAAGGTTAATATTCTATTAATTGATGCGGTCCTTTCCATCCCATCCTACTTTAAGTATTTCAAGAACGTTTGCACTAGAAAGTGTTACACATCAAGTATGCCAAAGAAGGTGAAACTCATGGAGAAGGTGAGTAGTGATGTGTTTTGTTTTTTGTGTGTGTTTGCATTGTCATTTACCTATATTCTAGAGGTGTTGAGTGCTCATAATGATGCATTAGTGTAGTGATTTTGATAAGAATAGGCTTAAGCATAAACAAATGTACATATCGAGTTTAAGAGACAAATTGCTACACTAATTGCTTGTTTTCAATGATTTAGGTGAACTTTGGGTTAAGATCGAGATTGGACGATGAAAGGTGATGAAGATGGGAAATGCATGGGTCTAAGAGAGAAGACCAAAGGCCGAAAAGACAAAGAATGGAGGAAGAAAGTCAGCCGGACGACCAAGGAAAAAGAGCCGGTCGACCGGCCACTCCAGAAAGGTGCCAAAAATAGCCGGACGACCACCTTTCTAAAGCCGGTCGACCCCAGTCCAGAGAGCATCATTAAAAAGCCGGTAGAGCTAGGTCCAAAAGCCAGTCGACCTACACGGTCGACCGGCAATATGCTGAGAACATATAAATAGGGCCCGATTCTGCAGAAAAAGGGGGACTTTTTGGAAGATTAACACACATTTCACATGTAAAATTCTCACACACTTAACCCTAGATTCCATCCATCTCACACACACTTTTCACGCATTTTCTCACTAATAACCAAGCTTGATTTGGAGGTTTCAAACATTTGGAATCAAGTTTGCTCAAAAGCTTTGTACAAGATTAGCTAGGATGAAAGGGAAGCTTCATTATCTCTCTTTCATTCCATTTCCTCTTATGATTGAGTAGACTTGTGTAGGGTGATTTAACTTATGTAATGGGTTAACTATATACTCTTATGATATGGGATATGATGGCTGAATATATATACATGTTTCGAATTTTCTTGTTCAAATGGGTATTTTCTCATTCGTATCTAAGTGTGTGATAAAATGCCTAGATGAGTAACATGTGTATAAATTGAAGTTTGTTTGTTACTAAACACATCTAATCCATGTTATAAACATGTCTATGTGTTTATATGTGGATGCTATGAAGTGGGTAATGCTTTTATTCATGTCTATATGTATATTTGCATGCCTAGTAATGAGCATAACTTCAATAATGCATGTGTGTTGGTTGTTAATTATTTCTAATGGTCTGAACTGAACGTGACGATGTTTGGTAGTCGAATAGGTTCCATTATTCACGAGCACCTTGGCCTTGAACATGTATGAACGCACTAGCAAGTCAAATCCTGCTGTAGTGACCTTAGAATGACGAAGCGTAATTTAGGGCTAGTCTAGACCGAGTCTCCTTTGGCTTTAAATCCAGCCAATAGGTTTCCGGATAGGTTTAGTCAACCTTAGCAACACTAGGTCTTGGCTTTAAATCTAGCCAATGATTTAGGTACTAGGGTAGGTTCATTCTAAGTCACCTAGGAAGTTAGTTAGTCACTCTTAAGGCCCTAGTTCATAAGGTCCACGCCGTAGCTCTAGGAGGCGCCGCCTAGGGACGGACCCGCACTGAGTCCTAGAGGGAAATTAGGACACTAACTAGCAACCTAGTTAAGAGCACTCATGATAGTTAGCCATCATCCCTTAATCCCATAGCATTTGAGTATAGAATTACCCATTTATAAGTCGATGTAACCCTAATCCCTTCTCAATTGTTAGTTCCCTCTTGACCAACTTGTGTTCCCATTTTTCATATTGTTAGTTTAGTTTTATTTCCTTTTCTTAGAGCTCCCGATAATCCAAAACCCCAAAAATACGTCTAGTTTAGATCTTTCTTTTTGGCACCTTCCAGAGCACCAAGCATAGAATTCACCCACATTATTCACGCCTCCCTGTGGTTCAACACCCGCACTTGTACACACTATATTGCAAGATCTGTATGCTTGCGGGTCTTTGAGAGCTTGCACTCGAAAGACGTACCAAGTTCTTGGCGCCATTGCCGGGGAGGCACGGTGATTTGCATTCTTTGTTTGTGTGTTTTTGTAGTTGCTTTTCTTACTTTCTTGCTCTTCCTTTATAGTTTATTTAGTTTTTGCTTATCTTGTTTATTATTTATATTATCTTGCTTTGATCCTTGTTTATCTATTTCAACTTTTGTCTTTATTTTTAGTACTAGGATTGTGGTTTATTTGCTGTAGTTTTAGGAATATTGAAGTTTTTGGGGGTTGAAGTGGCCGGAGTTAGGATAGATTGTGTATGCTTGGTAGGAGATCCCTTAGAAATCCCCTAGTTTCTCTTAATCCCGAACCTGATAGAATTGCTAGACATTTAAGGAATTTAGGAGATCTTCTTGAGGAGATGGCCGATCCCAATCATCCTCCTAATCCTCCCAATCCCTCAATGAATCCCATTCCACCTCTTGATCACATTGGGCATCAAGCCCAAGACCATTTTAGACGAGAGCCCCGTAGACCGGACCTATCCATAGATGAGAAACCCACTCTTAGGCATTTCTTTCTTCCCGAAGCCTTTGAGCCTAATTTGGCTATTCAAATTTAGGGTTTGGGGGAGACAAACTTCGAGATTAAGCCTAATATGTTGGCCATGCTTCCCTCTTTCTTCGGGAGAAGCAATGAGAGTCCTCTAGATCATATCACTGATTTTGTTGAGATGAGTTCCACCCTCCATGTCCCCAATGTCTCCTAAGAGGTCATACGTCTAAGATTTTTTCCTTTCTCTCTTAAGGATAAGGCTAGGACTTGGTTGCATTCCTTACCCAATAGTTGCATTACTACATGGGCTGAGCTTCAATCTAAGTTCTTCCAAAAATTTTATCCCATGGCCAAGACAGCCGACCTTAGGACCGCCATTATGACTTTCTCCTAACATGACCTAGAATCTTTTCATTAGGCTTGGGAGAGGTTCAAGGATCTTCTTAGACAATGTCCACACCACGGGTACGGCAATCATGACCTAATGCAATACTTCTTTCGAGGCTTAAATGAACAAAATAGGATGATGGTCAATGCCGCCTCCGGTGGTGGCTTCTATCTTTTGAGACCGACCGAGGCATGGGAGAAAATAGAAATGATGGCTGAAAATTCTTTTCAAAATTTTGCCATGGAAAGGTCTAGTCGAGGAGGCAACAAGAGAAGTGTTAGTGAGGTTGGAGTTTCTTTAGACTTACCCGCTAAGGTTGAGGCTTTGACGAATAAGCTAGATCAATTCATTTCTTTGTCCATTTCATCCCAAGGTCATAGGACTAGTTCTTTAGGTTCTTCCTCCACTCCATTAGTTGTTGAAGTTTGTGCATTATGTTCCGAATCATCTCATAAGACCATAACTTGCCCTTTAGCATCTCAATTTCCTGAATTCATGAAAGAGCAAGTGTATGCCACATAAGGTTATTCTCGTGAGTATAATCCATACTCGAACACATACAATCCGGGTTGGAGGGACAACCCAAAATTTTCTTGGAGATAAGGACAGCATGAGTCTAGTTTACATCCTCAGGTTCCACCCCAGCAGCGACCCCGTCCTTAATATCCCCTAGGTTTCTATCATGTTAATCAACCCCGTCTCACTAGTGCTCCTTAACCTCAGGCTTTGCCAGCTCCCTCATGTAGCCAACCTCCTAGTAATGACATGATGAAGATAATGCAGTTCATTGAAAACCAACAACAGGAATTGGCAGCAAATGGCTAGGTTTGAGGCACAGTTAGGACAGATTGCTAGTCAGCTGAGTGCTAGAGACCCCGGGAAATTGCCTTCTCAGCCGGAGGTGAACCCTAGATTCTAGTCCTATTCCTCCACCGATACCACTTATCCCCCTCAGGCCCAGGCTAAGGCCGTCACCACTCTTAGGAGTGGTCGGGTAGTGCATAATAGGGTGGGAGTTGACTTTGCAGTGCCTGCACCTAGTGGTTCTTCCGAGTCTAGAGCACCATATTGTAGCCCTGTTGAGGGAAATCATAGACAGGGTCTTGTTGAGAGAGATGAGCCCATTAGAGACCATGGAGAGAATAGTACTTCCCGCCCACATTAGGAGGGAAAAGAGCCTATTGATGACTCCCATGTATCTAGAGGTGTAGAGCCTAGAGTTCCCTTTCCATCTGCCTTAGAGAGGCCTACACCTAGTGAGGATTCTAGGTTCTTCAAGGTTTTAGAGCATCTTAAGGACCTTAAGGTCAATCTTCCTTTGATAGATGCGATCCTTTCCATCCCCTCTTATTCTAAGTTCTTTAAGGATATTTGTACAAGGAAATATAGGTCATCGAACATTCTTAAGAAGGTGAGGCTTACAGAGAAGGTGAGTAGTATTTGTACTTCGGGCCTTCTGCCCAATATGAGTGACCCCGGAGCCTTCACCATTCCTTGTAGGATCCGTGAGACCCAGATTGATCATGCCTTGCTAGATTTAGGATCTAGTGTGAATCTCATTCCCTACTCTATCTATCAGCAGCTAGGTCTAGGTGAGTTGTCTCCTACACATGTTACTCTTCAGCTAGCTGATAGGTCTGAGCATAGACCTAGGGGTGTGATAGAGGACGTTATGGTTCAGGTAGGTGATTTTGTATACCCTCTTGACTTCATAGTGTTACATATGGATTCGGGACATGACTCTAGACATTCTACACCTATTCTTCTAGGTCGCCCCTTCCTTGCCACCGCAGATGCTATTATCCATTGCAGGTCGGGGTTATTAGTGATGACATTTGGGAATTTGAGATCCACTATGAAGGTTGCAGAGGCAGTGAATAGGGCTAGTATAGGAGGAGAGGATGGAGAAGAGTGCTCTAGGGTAGATGTGATTGATTCTTGCGTTGAGGATTTTATAGAGAAGACTATGACCGATGGAGAAGAATTGAGGAAATTTGAGGAATTGATGTCTAGTTTTAATGTGGAGACCTTAGAGCGAAAATGTGTAGCTTCTACTGCCTTGATTGAGAGCCATTTAACTAATAAGTCACTTGAGGTTAATTCTTCTAGTCTCATTTCTAGTGATGTCCACATTGATGATGTTGAGGTTAAGTTCCCCTTGGTTGAGCATAGCCTTTCTTTAGAGCTTAAACCCCTTCCTGATCATTTGAAATATGCATTCCTAGGCCCTAGTGAGACCCTTCCGGTTATCATTGCTTCTGATCTATCTAGTAAGCATGAGGAGCGTCTCTTAGAGGTCATTAGGAAACATAGGAAGGCAATAGGGTGGAAAATTGATGATTTGAGAGGTATAGACCCCTTGGTTTGCATGCATCGTATTCACCTTGAGGATGGAGCCATTCCTTCTAGGGAAATGCAAAGGAGACTAAACCCACACATAAGGGAAGTAGTTAAGAAAGAGATCATTAAGCTTTTAGATGCAGGCATTATTTATCCAATCTCCGATAGTGAGTGGGTTAGCCCGGTCCAAGTTGTGCCTAAGAAGTTCGGGATCACGGTTGTTGAGAATGAGAGAGGAGAGCTTATTCCTACACGTACTCCCACGGGATGGAGAGTTTGTATTGGCTATAGGAAGCTCAACTTCAAAACTAGGAAGGATCATTTCCCATTGCCTTTTCTAGACCAAATCTTAGATAGAGTAGCTGGGCATAGCTACTATTGTTTTCTAGATGGCTATTCGGGTTATAATCAGATCCCCGTGTTTCCCGAGGACCAGGAGAAGACTATATTTACTTGTCCCTATGGCACTTTTGCCTATAGGAGAATGCCCTTTGGTCTTTGTAATGCCCCAGAGACTTTTCAGAGATGTATGATGGCCATTTTTAGTGACATGATTGAGAGGCATTTAGAGATTTTCATAGATGATTTCTCAGTCTTTAGAGATAGCTTTGATGCGTGCTTGAGTCATCTCTCTTTAGTCTTAGACCAATGTGTAAAGAAGAATCTAGTGTTAAGTTGGGAGAAATCCCACTTCACAGTGCAACGAAGGATAGTATTAGGTCATGTTGTCTCATATAGTGGAATTCATGTTGACCCAGCTAAGGTAGAATTGATTGAGAAATTGCCTATCCCTAAGTGTGTCAAGGATGTTAGATCCTTTCTAGGGCATGCAGGATTCTACCGTAGATTCATTAAGGATTTTACTCACATTGCACGTCCCTTGTCTAGGCTCCTAGCACAAGATGTCCCTTTTGACTTTGATGATGAATGTGTTAGAGCTTTCAATAGACTTAAATCCTTATTGTCTATATCCTCAATTATCTAGCCACCTAACAATAGTCTCCCGTTTGAGGTTATGTGTGATGCATCTGATTATGCGATAGGAGCTGTTTTAGGTCAAAGGAAGGATAAGTTGCCCCATGTTGTGTACTATGCTAGCAAGACTCTTGATGAAGCCCAAAAGAACTATACCACCACAGAAAGAGCTTCTAGCAATAGTCTTTTCCTTTGACAAGTTTAGGTCATACATCCTAGGGTCCAAAGTGATTATCTACACCGATCATGCGGCATTGAAGTATTTGTTGTCTAAGAAAGAATCCAAACCCCACTTGATTAGGTGGTTGCTCCTTCTTCAAGAGTTTGACATAGAAATCCGGGATAAGAAGGGTGGAGAAAATTTAGTTGCGGATCATCTTTCCTGTCTTGTTAGCAAGTCTTCTAGTGATCCATCTCCTTTTCACGATTCATTTCCCAATGAGCAATTGTTTACCGTTTCTCATCATACACCTTGGTTTGCTCATATTGTCAATTATCTTGCCATAGGGCATTTTCCTTCCCATTGGGAAAAGAGAGAAAAAGATAGGTTCCTAGCACAAGTTAGGCATTACTTTTGGAAGGATCCCTATCTCTTCAAAGTGTGTGCGGATCAAATGATTCATCGGTGTGTGCATGAGGACGAGTTTGAGAGTGTTTTGAGTATGTGTCATGATGAGGGGTTGTGGAGGTCATTTTAGTAGGAAGAAGACTACAGCAAAGGTCTTACAAAGTGGACTATTTTGGCCCACTCTCTTTAGGGATGCCCAAGAATATTGTAAGAAGTGCTTTAGATGTCAACAATCTGGGTCCATCTTTAGGAGAAACATGATGCCTTTATCCCTTATTCTTCCTTGTGAATTGTTTGATGTTTGGGGAATAGATTTCATGGGTCCATTTCCACTTTCCTTTGGGTACCAATACATTTTAGTGGCCGTTGATTATGTGTCCAAATGGGTTGAAGCAATTCCCACACGAACTAATGACCATAGGTTAGTGGTTAAGTTCAATAGGGAGAACATTTTCTCTAGATTTGGAGTCCCTAGGGTCTTAATTAGTGATAGGGGTTTGCATTTTCGCCATAGGACTTAGAGGCCTTGTTGAGAAGATATTTGGTCACCCATAAGGTAGCTGCTCCTTATCACCCGCAAACTAGTGGACAAGTAGAGGTGTCCAATAGGGAGATCAGGCACATTTTAGAGAAAACAGTTAGGCCTGATAGAAGAGATTGGTCTATTAGGCTAAATGATGCTTTGTGGGCCTACCGTACCACCTTTAAGACTCCGATTGGTATGTCTCCATATAGATTGGTTTATGGTAAAGCTTGTCACTTACCTGTAGAACTAGAGCATAGAGCTTATTGGGCAATCAAAGCCCTAAATCTTGACTTGGCAAGAGCGGGTGAGAAAAGGAAGCTAGACCTAGCGGAATTGGAAGAGCTTAGATTCAAGGCGTATAAGAACGCTAAACTTTATAAGGATAGGATGAAGAGAATTCATGATAAACACATTATTAAGAAATCATTCTCTCCTTCTGATAAAGTTTGGTTGTTTAACTCACGATTGAAACTCTTTCCAGGTAAGCTTAAGACAAGATAGGATGGTCCATATGAGGTGATGGTTGCCTATCCTTCCGGTGTAGTCAAGATTAAAGACTTGAAGGATGGCTGAGAGTTGACGGTGAATGGGCAACGCCTGAAGCACGCATATGATCCGAGCATGGCTCGTGTGGAGGTTTTAATGCTTCAGGATCCCATCTATGGAAGTTGAAGATGAGTTGCTGTTTGCCTGGCTGACGGCATGGTGGTTAGTGCTACTAGGAGGTAACCTAGGTTCAATTTTGCAGTTTTGCATTTATTTCACTTTCTTTTCTTTTTATTTTCTTTCTTTTATCTTTCTTGCACCCAAACCAAATTGTTGAATCCCAATCCTTTGTCCCATAAGATACACCATTGCTCATTATTGCACATGCCAATGCAAGTATGCATAGGCAATGCTACTAATCTTATTTTCTTTATGAGTGTTTATGAATTGTGAGTCACAGGATTAGTAGTATGGTGATTTATCATTGGCATGGAAAGCTTTGAAGAAAATGCAAGGTTGTATCTATCCTTTCTCCACTTGTTCTCTATGTTTACACCCTATCCCCACCACCCTTGCTTGTTTTGTATTGACAATTTGCTTGTCTTTGTGTTGTAATCTATTTACTTGAGGACAAGTAAAGTTTAGGTTTGGGGGTGTGGGAGTTTGTTTTTCTTGTTATATATCTTGTTTAGGGTAGATTGCATTATGCGTTTAAAAATGGTGAAAATTTTTCAATTTTGATGCATATAGAGTCATTTATTTCTTTGTTGATCATTGTGTTGGCTTTTGTGATTGACTCTATTGATTTATGAAGATGAGAGGCATTGTGGGGAAATGAATAGAGTTGTTTGAAAACTAAGTCTTGGAGGGGATGCCCTTCAAAGTTGTGGGGAGTGAGAACCTTGAAAGAATAACCCTTGTAGCCACCCCAGAGCTTGGTAGGAAAGAGTGTTGGAAAAGGGTTGTTGATGTGAGTGCCCCTTCCTTGATTGGTTTTTGTTGATGTGCCGAAGCCTTTCTTTTTCTTTCTTTTTGTGAATACAATACAAAGCATTAAAAGTTCAAAAAAAAATGAAAATGAAAAAGGCAAAAAGGTGCAAGAATATATATATAAAGAAAATGAAGTGAAAAAAAGAGGAAAAGCCAAAGACACCAAAAAGTTAGTGAATAAGTGCATAAGTGACACAATGTCAACTTAGCACAAGTTATCATTTTTGTGGATACATGAATAAGGCTTTTTATAAGCCATTGTGTTTGTATATTCTCTCTTCTTGTCATTGAGGCTTGGTGCATGTTGGGGAGGCCATGTTAGTTGAGGGAGCACGAAATATCAACATCCCAAGTGCGTGAGTTAGAATCCTAGGCTTGTGGTGGATTGGCTACTTGGGAAATTCCTACAAGGAACGAGACCCCTTATGAGTAGAGGGAGGATCCAAAGAGATTTGGGGATCTCTCCACAATAAGAATGCCGCCTTTATGCTTCTTAGACTAACTTTTTTAGAGATTCAATCCTTTAGGCAATCCATTGTATCGGCTTTAGAGATAAAATTTAAGATTGGGCTTGCTTAAGGACAAGCAAGGAGAAGGTTTGGGGGCATTGATGTGTTGTGTTTTTTGTGTGTGTTTGCATTGTCATTTACCTATATTCTAGAGGTGTTGAGTGCTTATAATGATGCATTAGTGTAGTGCTTTTGATAAGAATAGGCTTAAGCGTAAACAAATATACATATCGAGTTTAAGAGACAAATTGCTACACTAATTGCTTGTTTTCAAATGATTTAGGTGAACTTTGGGTTAAGATCGAGATTGGACGATGAAAGGTGGTGAAGATGGGAAATGCATGAGTCTAAGAGAGA
The DNA here is from genome assembly GCA_028554755.1 of Cordia subcordata. NCBI lineage: Eukaryota > Viridiplantae > Streptophyta > Magnoliopsida > Boraginales > Cordiaceae > Cordia > Cordia subcordata. The sequence goes on along the minus strand of JAPTOF010000007.1, from coordinate 11,666,633 downwards.
AGACCGGAGGCCGAAAAAACAAAGAATGGAGGAAGAAAGTTAACCGAACGACCAAGGCCACTCCAGAGAGGTGCCAAAAATAGCCAGACGACCACCCCTCTAGAACCAGTCGACCAGCCAGTCCAGAGAGCATCATTAAAAAGCTGGTCGAGCTAGGTCCAGAAGCCGGTCGACCATATACTGAGAATATATAAATAGGGCCCGATTCTGCAGAAAAAGGGGGACTTTTTGGAAGATTAACAGACACTTCACACCTAAAATTCTCACACACTTAACCCTAGATTCCACCCACCTCACACACACTTTTCACACATTTTCTCACTAATAACCAAGCTTGATTTGGAGGGTTCAAACATTTGGAATCAAGTTTGCTCAAAAGCTTTGTACAAGATTAGCTTGGATGAAAGGGAAGCTTCATTATCTCTCTTTCATTCTATTTCCTATTATGATTGAGTAGACTTGTGTAGGGTGATTTAACTTATGTAATGGGTTAACTATATACTCTTATGATATGGGATATGATGGCTGAATATATATACATGTTTCGAATTTTCTTGTTCAAATGGGTATTTTCTCATTCATGTCTAAGTGTTTGATAAAATGCCTAGATGAGTAACATGTGTATAAATTGAAGTTTGTTTGTTACTAAACACATCTAATCCATGTTATAAACATGTCTATGTGTTTATATGTGGATGCTATGAAGTGGGTACTGCTTTTATTCATGTCTATATGTATATTTACATGCCTAGTTATGAGCATAACTTCAATAATGCATACGTGTTGGTTGTTAATTATTTCTAATGGTCTGAACTGAACATGACAATGTTTGGTAGTCGAATAGGTTCCATTATTCACGAGCACCTTGGCCTTGAACATGTATGAACGCACTAGCAAGTCAAATCCTATTGTAGTGACCTTTGAATGACGAAGTGTAATTTAGGGCTAGTCTAGACCGAGTCTCCTTTGGCTTTAAATCCAGCCAATAGGTTTCTGGATAGGTTTTGTCGACCTTAGCAACACTAGGTCTTGGCTTTAAATCTAGCCAATGATTTAGGTACTAGGGTAGGTTCATTCTAAGTCACCTAGGAAGTTATTTAGTTACTCTTAAGGTCCTAGGTCATAAGGACCATGCCGTAGCTCTAGGAGGCGCCGCCTAGAGACGGACCCGCACCGAGTCCTAGAGGGAAATTAAGACACTAACTAGCAACCTAGTTAAGAGCACTCATGATAGTTAGCCATCATCCCTTAATCCCATAGCATTTGAGTATAGAATTACCCATTCATAAGTCGACGTCACCCTAATCCCTTCTCAATTCTTAGTTCCCTCTTGACCAACTTTTGTTCCTATTTTTCATATTCTTAGTTTAGTTTTATTTCCTTTTCCTAGAGCTCCCGATAATCCAAAACCCCAAAAATACGTCTAGTTTAGATCTTTCTTTTTGGCACCTTCCAGAGCACCAAGCATAGAATTCAACCACATTATTCACGCCTCCTTGTGGTTCGACACCCGTACTTGTACACACTATATTGCATGATCCGTACGCTTGCAAATCTTTTAGAGCTTGCACTCGAAAGATGCACCAAGTAGCATTTGTACATCAGTCCTTATGCCCATGCTTAGTGAGCTCGCAGCTTTCACTATTCCTTATCACATTAGAGAGACCTAGATTAATCATGCCTTATTAGATTTAGAGTCTAGTGTGAACCTCATTTCCTTTTCTGTTTATAAGCAACTAGGTGTAGGTCATTTATTGCCAACTCATGTCACACTCCAATTCACTCCAATTAGTTGATAGATCCGAGCGTAGACCTAGAGTTGTAGTTGAGGACGTTGTGGTTTAGGTTGAAGTGTTCGTGCACATAGTTGACTTCATAGTTTTAGACATGGATTCTGGTCATGACTTTAGGCACACTACACCCGTTCTTCTATGTCATCCCTTCCTTGCCACAGCAAATACAGTCATCCATTGTATGTCAGGGTTGCTAGAAATTAAATTTGGAAATTTGAAGTCCACCATGAAGGTGGCAAAGGTTGTGAATAGAGTGAGTGTAGGTGGAGAAGATGAGAAAGATTGCCTTATGATTGATGTGATTGATTCATGTGTTGAGGAGACTATGACTGATAGTAAGGAGTTGAGAGAGCTTGAGGACATTTTAGATAGCTTTGACTCAAAGGCCTTTGTGCGGAGATGTATAGCTTCTACTTCCATAGTTGATGATTCTAGGCCTGAGTAGTGTTGGGACTTTATGTCCTAAAGACCACTTGTACATGGATATTTGACTAGACATTTGATGGTTGTTTATATTTATGAACACTTCTTACATATATTATCTCTGGTATATATGTGTGATACATTATGTAAAGGTCTAATGATATAGTCCAATAAATTGGGTGCACAGTAAGGCTAGACGCATAGTAGGTCCAAGTGTAGTTTATGGATATATCATAAAGATGTTCATAGCTAGATGGTAGTGTTGGGCATTCTATTGGGATAAGGCTATAATAGGTGAGTCTCTCGATAAGGATGATCTACCTAGGTTATTAGAGGGTCTTTCTAGACATCACTTCTAGTGTGTGTCTCACACATTGGAAAGGACCACCGTAAGTATGTCTTCTAGAACCATGCCATCATATATAGAGGACAAGATACTATCTACTTCCGAGTGACTGATGCTCTTAATCTTGAGCATATGTAGATGAACTGGTGAAGTTGGGGTGCAACACTTTGATGTATTATAAGGAGAGGTCTTAAGTGATAAAATTGTTTGCCTCATATGTTGGATGTTGTGTTCTAATCAATTATGACATGCATACACAATAGCAGAGTCTATGTGCCCTTTGGATTTGTCTTATTGGTCATCATAAATCTAGATCTAGTGATATTACCCTTGAGGGGTATATTAGTCATTTGGCTTGTGGGTCACTCCTTAGGTTAAGAGATCTATGACTAGGTGATGATCACTCATTAGAGATTCTAAGGTTCCAGATGTACTCTTGGAGGTAATGGTGCCTTTTGACTAGCTTTGACTACGAGTGTAAATAGTGTTATTTTGGTCATTTCGCTCAGTTGGTGAAAAACAGTCGTTCCTTGTTGTGACCTATTTCTGCTTAGCTAGTGATTATCCTTGGAGTACGGCTTTGGTCATCTAGTGGATATAGATCGAGGTCAAAATGGCCTTGATGTCAGCAAAGTGGTGGCAAGGGCATTATGGTCATTTTAAGAGCCAAACGTAAGTTTGTATTTTGGTCCCTTTACTAGTCATATTTCTAATGGATGTAATTAATTAAGCTCATCTAATTATGTGGATGCTTTATTGAGATATAAATTTAATAGAGAAGGTAAAAGGATTTTATCTCTCCTAGTAACGCTAAGCATCATGCCGTCATCCAGGCAAGCTCCATTTACCAAGTGTCATACAAAGGCTCCTAAAGCTTGATGGACTTCGCTCGAGCCATGCTCAGGTCAAATGAATGCTTTAAGCACGGCCCATTCACAATCAATACTCGTCCGTCCATCAAATCTTTGATCTTTACCACTCCAGAAAGGTAGGCTTCAATAACCTCATTGGACCATCGCATTGACTTCTCAATTTACTTGGAAAAAGCTTCAATCTAGAATTAAACAACTAAACTTTGTCAGTAGAAGAGAAAGGTTTCCTAAGGATATGCCTATCATGTGTTTTCTTCATTCTCTCTCTATAAAGTTTGGAATTCTCATATGCCTTATATCTCAACTTCTTCAGCTTAGTTAAATCAAGCTTTCTTTTCTCACCTATGGTAGACAAGTCAAAATTTAAAGCCTTAATAGCCCAATATGCTCTATGCTTTAACTCGACAGGTAGATGGAAAGCCTTCCCATACACCAACCTATATGGAGACATACCTATGGGGGTCTTATACGCAATATGGTAGGCCCACAAGTATTGCTCAATCTGCAAGACCAATCTTTCCTATCAAGCCTAACTATTTGTTCTAGAATAGACTTGACCTCACTATTTGAAACTTCTACCCGCCCACTCGTTTGAGGGTGATACAGGGTAGCAATTTTATCAATGACTGAATATTTCCTAAGTAAAGCCTCTAGTGTCCTATGGCAAAAATGCTGCCTACCATCACTAATCAAGACTTGTAGTACCCTAAACCTAGAAAAGATGTGCTCTCAAATGAACTTGACCAAAACCTTGTGGTCATTAGTTTGGGTAGAAATCGCCTCAACCTACTTGGACATATAGTCAACAACCACTAAGATGTATTGATACCAATGGAAGGTGGAAGCGGATCCATGAAATTAATTCCCAAAACATCAAAAAGTTCACACATAAGAATAAGGGAAAGGGGTGTCATATTTCTCCCAAAAATGTACCTAGATTGTTGACATCTAACACACTTTTTACAAAAGTCCTGGCATCTCTAAAGAGTGAAGGCCAAAGGAATCCACTTTGCAAGACTTTGGTTACAGTTTTCTTACCTCCAAAGTGACTTCCACATGCCTCACTGTGATACATATTCAAGATACTCTCAAACTCGTTCTCTAGAACACATCTACGAATTACCTAATCCCTACACACCATAAAGAGATAAGATCTTCCCAAAAGAAATGCTTAACTTGTGAATAAAATTTATCCTTTTCTCTCTTCTCCCAATGGGGTACAATTTACCTGTGACAAGATAGTTCACTGTATGCACATACCAAGCTGTGTGATATGAGACAACAAACAATTGTTCATCCAGAAAAGACTTATAGAAAGGGATGGAATCATTAGGGGACTCATGAATAAGACGGGATAAATAGTCAGCAACAGAATTTTCACTACCCTTCTTATCTTAATCTCTATATCAAATTCCTACAAAAGGAGCATCTACTTAACTAAGTGAGACTTAGATTCATGCTTAGACAAAAGATACCTCAAAGCCGCATGATCGGTGTAAACTATGACCTTAGAACCCATAATGTATGATCTGAACTTATCAAGAGAGAATACTACTAGTAGAAGCTCTTTCTTAGTGGTGGTGTAATTCGTTTAGGCCTTACTTGAAGTCTTACTAGCATAATAAATCACACGGGTCAACTTATCCTTTCGCTATTCTAATACAACTCCTATGGCAAAATCTGATGCATCAAACATAATCTCAAAAGAAAGATTGTAATTAAGAGGCTGGATTATAGAGGAAGAGGAAAGCAAGGATTTAAGCCTATCAAAAGCTCTAGCGTACTCATCATCAAACACAAATGGAACATCTTGTACTAAGAGCCTAGATAATAGATAGGCAATCTTGCTAAAATCCTTAATGGACCTACTATAGAAACCTACATGGCCGAGGAAAGATCTAACATCCTTAATAGTTTTAACAATGGATAACTTCTCTTTAAGCTCTACTTTAGCTGGGTCAACCTGAATACCGTCAAAAGGCACTACATGTCCCAAAATTGTTCTTCTTTACACCACAAAATGTGAGTTCTTCTAACTCAGCACAAGATTCATCTTAATGTAACGGTCTAGCATTAAAGACAGGTGACTAAGGCATTTATCAAAATTCACATCAAAGATTGAGAAATCATCCATGAAAATCTCTAAGCACTTCTCAATCATATCACTAAAGATAGCCATCATACACCTCTGAAAAGTGGCAGGTACGTTGCCAAGACCAAACGGCATTCTTCTATAAGCAAAAGTACCATAAGGACACGTGAAGGTGGTCTTGTCCTAGCCCTAGGGAAAGACAGGGATTTGATTGTATCCCAAATATCCATCTAAAAAGCAGTAATAACCATGACTGGCGACTCTATCTAGAATTTGGTCAAGGAAAGGCAATTGGAAGTGATCTTTCCTAGTCCTAGAGTTGAGCTTCCTATAATCTATGCATATTCTCCAATCTGTGGGAGTAAGAGTAGGAACTACCTCACCCTTATCATTTTCTACCATTGTGATCCCAGATTTCTTTGTTACTACCTAAACAAGACTAATCTATTTGTTATCAGAGATTGAGTAAATGATACCTGTATCTATAAACTTAATGACCTCTTTTCTCACAACTTCACTCATATGCGAGATAGTCTCTGGATCTCACGAGAAAGTGCTACAATTTCTTCTAGATGAATCCTATGCATAAAAACCAAAGGGTCTATACCTTTTAAATCACCAATCGTCTACCCTATAGCCTCCTTATGATTCTTAAAGACTCTTAGAAAATGCTCCTCATTCTCACTAGAAATATCAGAGGTTATGATAGCAAGCAGGGTCTTATCAAGTCTTAGGAATACGTACTTTAAATGCTTAGGGCGGGGTTTGAAATCCAAAACTAGGAGAGACTCAACTATAGGAGGATGGCTAGAAACTTCTAAGGGAAAGGACTCAAACTAACTAACCTCAATCAATTGCTCTAGCCTAAAGTCAACAGATGTGGACGTGGTAGCTACATACTTGCTAACAAATGACTCAAAATCAAACTGCTCTAAAATGGGCTCGACTCAGCAAACTTATCCTCAACAAACAACTTCCCGTGAGCATGCTCCTCTACATATGGATTTAGATTAGGGAATTAGATTTGCCCTAAATCTAGAAGAGCATGAACAATCAGGATCTTCTTAATGCAACATGAAATAGTGAAAGCTCCTAGGTCTTACAACTTGGGTGGGATACCCGAGATGCAAATACTACTCACCTTTCAATGAGCTTCGATGTTTTCGGCAAGTGGGAATTGTTTAGCATTTGTATGCATAGATCTTTGAAAAATTTTGTGTAAGCAAGAATGGACAAAATGACATCAACTAGAGAAAGGTTTACCTTAAGGCCTCTCAAGTGCTCTAAGATCTTACTGATCTTAGTATCCTTTGTAGGTCTGGGCTTCTCTAGTACGACTGGAAAAGGTGATCTAGGGACAACATCACTAGATTCTACGGACTGCTTTCCCTCCCTATGTTGAAAGGTATTACTCTTTTCTCTCTCTCTCTCTCTCTCTAATGGTCTCCTTTCTCTCATGGTCCCTAACCTCACTAGACTCAATGGAAACACTAGATACAGACTCAATTGAATTCTCTTTCTCTCTTACCCTATTGTCAATGACTCTACCACTTCTAAGTGTAAGAACTGCCTTCACCTATGCATGAGTCACATAAGAGGGATCAGAGAAAAAACTGGATTAACCTCTGGGGTTCACCTGAGGCTAGGTAGGCAACTTACCTGGCTCTCAAGCACTCAATTGACTAGCAACTTGTCCTAACTGGGCATCTATCTTAGTCATGTGCTACTGCTATGATTGAAACATTTGTAATAGATTAATGTGTGTCATTTTTACATGTATGCATCTAATTTTTTGCATGCACATTTATAGGTGTTTAGAGTATAATTAAGTGCATTTAGTATAGAGTTTATGCATAATTGTTAATATTTGTACATAATGTATTTAAATACATAAATACTTTACTAAGTGTTATATTTGCCTTTTAGGTAAGAATTGGAGTGATGATTAGAGCTTAATTGATGACGCTTGGGATGTGGAGCAGAGTTTGGAGGTGTTTTGAAGATAAATAAATGAGTTAGAGGCTCTTGCATGAAGCATAAAGCAAACAAAGAAGACCAGGCACCAAATGGTGAAGATTTGGGCCAAAAACAGAGAAGGTCGGTCAACCTTCTTTGGGCCGGATAAGTCCCCTAGCTGAAGGTCGGTCGATCGACTAGGTCCCTTGGCCTAATTAGAATGTCACCCATTTTGGCAGGTTAACCTCTCCCTAAAGCCGAAAGACCAACCGATCCCCCGACTGTACACGAGAAAACCCTATTGAAGTCCACTTTTTAGCATAATTAAGAGAGAAATTTTTATTTCTTAAAACCTTAATAAACCTTAACTCTTTTCCCACTTCACTAAACACCCAAAACCACCATCCCACATCAAACCAAGCAAGGATTGATGCTTGTAACAAGAGATTGAAGAGTTTTTCTTTGGATTTGAGCAAGGGTTTGAGGGGGAGTTTCTTATTCCTTTTCTTATTCTTGTAAATATGCTTTGTATTTGACTTAAATCCAGGGTTGCTTGTTGTTGTATATTAGATCTATGTGTTTGTTAAAATGTCTAAGTGAAGTTGCATGTGTTTTTTTATGCTAAAATGCTATCTGTAGTGGTGTCACCTTAGCTTTAACCTATGCTAACGACATGAGCCCTATTTGCAACTAAGTGTGTTGATTAATACGATTAATTAATGACTTGTGTGATAGGAGTATACCTTTATTCTGAAACAATACTAAAAGTGTACCCATTAGCACTAGTTAATGATCTAAGAGTCTAATCTCTAGTTTGAAACAATACTAATAGGTTAGTCTCGAGTAGAGCGTTAATCAACACCAAAGAGAGAAATCAAGTCATAAATAGCTTGAACCATTATTGTAGCCCGAACCTAGCTGCAATACAATCGCCCGAGATCCCTTTCCATCTTATAGAGCTTTATTTCCTTAGCTTGCCACCTTAGTTCCTCCATTAGCTTGCGTTTAGATTTAGGTTTTATTTTATTGCCCCTTTTAATCAAAAAGACCAAAAATACTTCATCACATACTCACAGCTAGTTTTAGGAACCAAGTATGTAGAGACCGAACTAAGGAGCCTCCCTAAGGAAGAACAACCCTGTACTTGCACACTTCATTACACACGACCAATGTACTTGTGGGTGTAAACACATCACATTTTTGGCGTCATTGCCAGGGAGGCACAGTATTGGTTCTTTGTGTGCTTTTGTCCTTTTGTGTTTTTTATTAGTTGCATGCGTATTGTTCTATCTTTATCTATTTTCCTTATTTCAAAAACCACAAAAACATTGAAAACTTTTGAAAATTCAAAAAATTAAAAAATTTGAAAAAAAAAATTGAATTAAGAAGAGGTTTACTTGTGTTGCTTGAGTATTGATAACTTTAATGTTTCTTGGTGGTCATTTGTATCCTTTTCTGCACCCCTCGTTTATGCTCCTAATGCTTTTGTTCAATGTGGTTTTGGTGAGCATTATACTACATGTTACCCCTTCGTGCATGGAAATCCTAATATCAGGCTAATGCAAATCATGACCCCTATAGTCATGCGTCCATTCATACATCTCCATCTAGCTCTCATGATTATAAGGAGGCATATTATTATTTTGTGATCTTTGTGGAAGCCGTGACCATGACTTTGATTCTTGTCCCACTTTTCTTGCAAAGCCCAATAGTTCTCCTAGTAATCATGTGTACATGCATGCCTCTACATCTAGTCATCATGATTATTGGGAGCCACATCATGCACCTTTGTCTTAGGGTTAAGATGACTTTTCATTCTATTTACCTCCTAGCTTCGAACGTCCACCTCCAACACCTTCTTTTCCTACTTATTCTTCTCCCTAGTTTTTTTAATGGTTATGCTTAAAATGATTTTCAAAATGATTACCATTTTCATTTGGGTGAACCCTCTTCTCTTAAGTCTCCCTTGTATGAAGATGAGAGGATTGAATACCTCAAATCCCTAATTTGTTCCAACCTTAAGAGACTAAAAGAGATAAGCAAACAATTATCCAAAATGGTCACGTACTTGAATAGAAAAGTTGAGAATGAGCAACTAATGAATAAGAGTGTTGAGACGCCTTTAGACCTGGTTGAAGGGATGCGAGTGAGACCTTTGGATAAGGGAAATAGTGGTACAAATGATGATGTTTGGGAGAAAGAGATAGACAGAGAGGTGGATGGAGAGTTTACATCTTGTAGTGAGGAAGAAGATAAGCTGATAGTGCTTTGGTTCTTAATGACAACTTTAGGTATGTTTTAGAGGAAGTGGTACTCTATCCTCCTGTGTTTTCATTGCCCCCGATTGAGTCATATGAACCTATTTGTACCTCTCTTCTCACATCGCACACATTTTTGAAGGATGAATTTGATATTATTATTGCTCATTTCAACTCTAATTCCTTTTGAAGAGAGATGAGTGCGCACACTCCTATTGCACTTACTTGTTTGCATGATGAGTCATTTCAATCCCCTTTAGCACCTTCATGCATATCCACCTCTTGTAAGGAGTTAGAGCGACCCTTGTTTAATCACACCATATCTCATAGAGAGGAATAGTCTGGTAGTTCCACGTCTTCTCCCATTGACCTTCCTTCTCCGAATGTCGCCCAAACTGCCCAATCTTATTCCATTGAGTCTTCCCCTCCTTTGGAGCTCACATTTATACCTTCTTGTAAAGAACACTTTCACCTGGGAGTAAGGCGTACACTTCCCATATTGCATGCATTTGAGCTTTCATTGACCCATGGAGAAGGTGTGTTCTTAGCCCTAGATCACCTGGAAGATGGCTATGGAGCGGTTAATTAGCGATCAAGCAAGGTATGTTCATTCTTATTGTTGTATAATCCCTACCATATATGAGCACACATTTTTCTTTGACATTTTGGGGTGGGATTTTGAAAATGAGTGCCTTGTTCATTTATTCTTTATCTTATGTGGCATGCTCTTTTTCCCTTTACCTTCTGTGCTTCATTGATTATCTATCAATTTGTGCCATGCAACTTTAAACATGTTTTACTCTAACATTGGTGCCTAGCTGGGGGTGTTAAATCTAGCGCTACTAGGAGGCGCCCTAGGCTTGTTCATATTTTTCTTTTTCTTGTTGTATTTACTTTCCTTTGCTTTTGTATATAGTAGATTAGCTTTCTTTTACTTATCCTTGCTTTGTATACAGTAAAATTAGATTGCTTTTTTTTCTTTCACCTTTAGATAATTTAGGTTTTCTTTTTTTTTTTTTTTGCAATCTGATCGTAAATCTTTAAGAGTGTTACCCGTAAGCGCACGGGTCGCGGTAGTATAATGTGTGCGAGTGCGGGGTCGTGTCCACGGGGAGGCAATCTAAGTGCGGTTCTAATGTAAACGTGCGTCTTACACTAGCTACGTGTGGTCCTGCCTATACTTTTTTAGGTTTTTGGATTGATTGGAGCTCTAATTTAAATCTAAACTAAGGGAAAATAAACTTGACTAATGGGAATGCTGGAAAAAACAAGCCATGGAAGTGAGGATCTACAAAGTTTTTGAGGGAACTTAGGGGTGATTGCTCATTCAGAATGGATTTGGGTTATTAACTTTGTTTTGAGGTTATTGATGGTATGATTACTCTAATTGTGGGCTTAGATTACTAGACTTACCATCTCTAACAATCGGTGCAATCCTATCCCTAATCGAGCCCAATTAAAAGTATAGGTTTGTCCTAGCTAGCTATGGCTTTTGGGTCTAGTTCTAAATCCCTTGGGTGTTGATTAATGTCCTAATAGGGAGTCTAACCTTTTAGTTATGTTTCAAACTAGAGATTAAGTCCCCTATGTCAAGCAAGTGATAGCGGTACTCTTTTAGTCATGTTTAATGCTAGAGGTGATTACCTACAATATTAAAGGCATTAAGAGCACAATTAATCAACACAAATATAGTTGCAAGTAAGGCTCATGCCATTAGCATGGATTAAGGCTAAGGTGAGGCCGCTACCATTAGAATCTAAGCACAAATTACACATGCAAACTCATAGAGGCATTTCATCAAACACCTTGACATGTTCAATTTCAAGCCATAAGAATATAAGAACAAAGCATATATATATATATCCATCAATATCTCAAAACAAGTGTTAAAATCCTTAATCCATTACAAAAATAGCAATCCTCCCTAATCTAGAGCTAATCTAACAAATTATAGATAAGAATAAAGAGAAGAATATAGAGCTCCCTCATTATCCTTGCTTGCTCTTTGCAAATCTTGCTCCAAAACCCTCAAAATCCTTGTTTGATCTTCAAATCCAAGCTTGTTTATGGATGGAATTGATGTGGGATTTAGTGTGTGAGGTGGGTTTTAAGTGGATTTTAGGTTTATGGAAATGAGTGTTTGATTTGGGTGTTGTTCTCCTTCGAAAAGGGCTGAAAAGTGGCTTAAATAGAGCTTTCAGCGTGTCCAGCACTTTTCTTAATTCCTTTGTGTCCAAAACACCCTTTGCTTTGTTCCACACTTCAAGCACCTTAATTAAGCTCCAATTATCTTCCCAAATCACACCTTAAATAAGCAATAAACACGCATTAGTGTAGCATTTAAGTCTTAACTTTAACTATGAATATGTAAACTCTAATATGCACAAGTATGACCTAAATGCTATACTAATACATGAAATGAAGCTCAAAACACCTCAAAACAAGTATATACTTGCAATATATAAACACACAAAACAAACACAGCAATACCCCCAAACCTTCTCCTTGCTTGTCCCTAAGCAAGCCCAATCCTATGTTTACTTCTCAAGTCGATACAAAGGGTTGCCTAAGGAATTGACTCGCTATCACGGTTAGCTTAAGAAGCATGAAGGGGGCATTCCTATTGTAGAGAGATCCTCAAGTCTCTTCGGATCCTCCCTCTACTCATAAAGGGCCTCGAACCTTGTAGAAAGTTTCCGAGTAGCCAAACCACCACAAGCCTGGGATTTTAACGCACGCACTCAGGATGTTGAGATTTCGTGCCCCTTCGACTAACATGGCCTTCCCAATATGCACAAAGCCTCAAATACAAGAAAAGAGAGAATAAACAAACATAATGGCTTAAAACAAGCCTTATTCACATATCTACATAGAGGATAACTTGTGCTAAGTTGACATTGTGTCACTTATGCACTTGTTCACAAAATTTTTTTTGTGCATTTGGCTTTTTCTCTTTTTTACATTTTTTTTTTGATATTTTTGCACCTTTTTGCCTTTTTCAATTTTTTTTTTTGCATTTTTCATTTTGGATTTTTCATTCTTTGTATTGTATTCACACAAAAAGAAAACAAAAAGAAAGGCTTTAGCACATTAAAAAGAGCCAATCAAGGAAGGGCACTAATATCAACAACCCTTTTTCAACACTCTTTCCTACCAAGCTATGGGGTGGCTACAAGGGTCATTCTTGAAGGTCCTCACTCCCCACAACTTTCAAGGACCTCCCCTCTAAGACCCGGTTTTCAATCCACTCCATTCACTTCCCCGTAATGCAACTCATATTCATTAATCAATTGGGGCAATCACAATAGCCAATACAATGATCAACCAAGAAATAAACAATTTTGCGTGCACCAAAATTTGAAAAAATTTCACCAATTGAAAGCACATAATGCAATTTACCCTGATCAAAGCATAAAATAATAAAACCAAATTCCCACACCCCCAAACCTAAACTTTTCTTGTCCTCAACTAAATAAAGTAAGGCCACATAATAATCAATTAAGCGTTACAAAGCACGTAAAGGTGGTGGGGACGGGGTAGATAAGAGGGGACAAGTGGAGGGTCGATAGATACAACCTTATGTAGCATTAAGCTGCGCATGCCATGTTTTGATAATTATGTCCATTAACTTCCTTTGTACCCAATTTCCACTCAACTCAAAAGATCTACAAAGGAAATCAATAAACACAACATTAAAAGCTCAATATGGCAAGTGTAAATGGCAAGACTTTATGTATAGAAAAGCAATGGACATGAGGGAAATGAAAATGAAAAGAAAAGAAAAGAAATGAAAAACAAAATGTGCTAAGAAAAACAAAAGTAAAGAACTTATTAATCAAATTGTAACTATCAAAATATCTAGGGTGCCTCCTAGTAGCGCTGGATTTTACGCCCCCAGCTGGGCAATAATGTTAGGGCCAGAGGTGCTTAAAATCCTTGGGCACATACTGCCAGATAAGCAAATTGGCATAGAAAAAAGCAAATGAATGCAACAAATGAAAAATGCAATCAACACCACGTATTCAACGCCTCGAAGATCTGAACTTACGCCCTAAGAATGTGTATACAGGATCGTGCTGGGCACTCTCAGATAAATGAAATAGATCAAAAAATGTGCATCTCACAGGATAGGCTGTAACAAACGACATAACAACACACTCTTCTATGCCTGGATCGATCACTTGAATTTCTTCTCTCAAACTCAAATCACTAGTAGCTAACCTAAACTCTAGCGGAATCCAGGGAGAAAATGAAGCGCTATCCTCTATATGATCAGGAATAATAGGCATACATAAGGAGTCCATAAGAGTAAGAGGCATAGTCGGTGGAAGCTCGAGACTACTCTCAACTAAGGAAGGATCTATAGCAATGGTCTCACTAGATCTAAGAGTAGAAGAGGCAATGGAAGAGGTATTCAATTCAGAAAGAGAGATGCTAGAGTTAATTAGAGCAATGATCTCATCAAGCTCACCAATATCGTTCAAGGCTAAGAGTGAATCAAAGGGCTCCTCGACACAGGAATTAGGAATATCTATTAAGGAAAGCATATCACTCTCTAAGTGAGTCTTACTAAAAGCCTCAAAATTTAACTGCTCGACGATCGCGTTAAGCACAACTCTATCTTCTAAGGACAAGAAAGTATCATGGGAATTATTATCACTAGAAGTAACAAACTCTATGACGAAACAATTCTCCTCATCACCTGCTTTATTCTTAGTGGTAGACTCAGCACCCCTAATCTTTGCCTTCAAATTCCAAAACGTGAAGTCAATGATCCCTGTCCTATAATGAATCATTGCATCGGTAGTGGCTAAAAATGGTCTCCCCAAAAGGACAGGTGTCATATTCCTAGTGTTATGACCTAGATGCATGTCTAGAACAATGAAATCCACAGGATAGTAAAATTCTCCAACTTTAACCATGACATCTTCAACTATCCCTCGAGGTCTTCTCTCACTCCTATTGGGCAACTATAAAACCACACTGGTCAGTTTCAACGCCCTTAAACCTAATTATTTATACACCGAAAAAGGAATAAGATTAACACTAGAACCTAAATCAAGCAAGGCCTGGGCGACCGGATGATCATTAATAGCACAAGAGATGGTAAAAGCTCCTGGATCGCTAAGCTTAGGTGGAACACCCGTGGTGCAAATACTACTAACTCTCTTCGTAAGCTTCACCTTCTTAGGTAGTCAGGTGGCTTGTCTCTTTCTAATGCATAAATCTCTAAAGAATTTGGCATAAGTCGGTATCTTCTTAATGGCCTCAACTAAAGGGAGAGTGACATTGATATCCTTAAGAGGCTTTAAAATCCTCAATTCTTTATCGTCCTCAACTTTCTTGGATCTCTCTAATGCTAAGGGAAAAGGAACTCTAGGAGCAACATCATGAGATTCAATAACCTATTTCCCTTCTCTACATGGTGGATCAACACTCACCTCAATGTGATTTCTCTCTTTCTCTTCAGACTCTCTAGTCTTCTCCTTAGGCACATTAGTCTCTCCATCAACACATGTTGTTTGAAGCCTAGCTCTACTCATGGACTCTCCCACCTGATTATCAATAACCCTACCACTTCTCAAGGTCATAACAGCCTTAGCCTGTGCATAATCACTTGAAGAAGGGCTAGAAGTACTACACGGATCTCTAGGACTCAGCACAGGATAAACAGGTAGCTTCTCTGGGCCTTTTTGATAAACTTTTTCAGCAAGATGTCCTATTTGATTTTTCAAATCTCCTATTGCAC
Source organism: Cordia subcordata (assembly GCA_028554755.1). Taxonomy (NCBI): domain Eukaryota; kingdom Viridiplantae; phylum Streptophyta; class Magnoliopsida; order Boraginales; family Cordiaceae; genus Cordia; species Cordia subcordata. The sequence continues at coordinate 11,651,144 of JAPTOF010000007.1, read as the reverse complement.
TCTGAAACATCTGTTGTTGGGCCTGTATCATCTCAGTAAGTAAGTGTAACCTACGGTCAACTACAGGCTGAACAGGTGGAGTGGAATTGACGGAAGTAGATTGAAATGACTGCTGTGACAAATTATGATACCTAGGCTCAGAAACTGCCTGATGAAACCCTGGAGGACTAGGAAGTGATGGACTAGGATGATTCTAGAATAAATAAGAATAATTTGTGTTGTTGTGAAACTGCACTATCCTAGAATGATCTCACCGCCCGAGTCCAGGTGGGTGAGAAGGAATGGATAAGCGACCTTGATTAACAAGAACGTGTTCTTGTATAAACTCAGGAACTGTGGGGGAGAAGGCATGATGGTGGTATGGCTAGACTTGGAGCACAACGCACACACCTCTATAAGACTAGGAGGATGAGAAAAAGATGCACTAGGAGTAGACCTATGAGTGGATGTAGCGCCTAAGACATAAACTGGTCAAACTTCCTAGTGAGAGCTCTTACCTCAATAGTTAAATCATAATTTGAGTCAACCCCGAACACACTACTAAGAGTGGTATTCCTAGTTCCCTTCCCTACTCTCTCAAAATTAGCATTCTGGAATGAGTCCTCTGCCATAACCTTTAGTTTTGACCAAGCCTTCTTAGGTGTCAAATCTAAGAACCCTTCACCATCAAAGCATTGACCATTAGCCTATAAGGTAAAGTCAAGCCTAAGTAGAAAAACTGAAGCAATTCATGTAAATCATACCCATGATGTGGGCATTGGCGACAAAGCTCATTGAATATCTCCCAAGTCTCATAAAGGGGCACTAATTCTTGTTGTGCAAATGTCATGATCTCTACCCTAAGAGTAGCTGTCTTAACTATTAGGAAAAATTTATGAAGAAATTTAACTTGAAGCTCATCCCAACTAGTGATAGACTCATGGGGTAAGGACTTGAACCATTGCCTTACTTTATCTTTTAAAGAGAAAGGGAACAATATAAGCCTAACGCTCTTAGAAGAGACATCCCTAAAATGAATGGTAGAGCATATCTCAAGAAATGCACCTATATGCACATGGGAATTCTCATTATTATGGCCATAGAATGATGGAAGCATTTGCATGGTCCGGGCCTAATCTTAGAGGTTGCATCTTCCAAGGTGGGTAATTGAATAGGCATGCAAGGTTGATCAGTGTCGAGCTCAAGATATTGCCTTAAGGTCTTGGCTCTAGGTGAAGGATCGGGATTAGGATTAGCCATCTATTCAAGAATGCAAAATAACCTAATTCTCCTTCCACACTTCAACCCCCGAAACTTCAATTTAACAAGCAACTACCTACCATAAACACCTAAGTCCTAAGAAAAGCACAAAACAAAGCAAAAAGGCAAAATGCAAACTAAACTAGCAATACAAAAATAAGTCAAAGCAACAAACAATGAAAATAGATATGTATATGATAGGTAAACATGAAATGTATATACAACACATAACTAATGAAAAACACACAAAAACAAAGAAACCAACAACCATGCCTCCCCAGCAACGGCGCCAAAGAACTTGATCATAAATCTTAAAGAGTGTTACCCGCAAGCGCATGGGTCACGGTAGTATAATGTGTGCGAGTGCGGGGTCGTGTCCACGGGAAGGCTATCTTAGTACGGTTCTAATGTAAAAGTGCATCTTACACTAGCTGTGTGTGGTCCTACCTATACTTTTTTAGGTTTTTGGATTGATTGGAGCGCTAATTTAAACCTAAACTAAGGGAAAATAAACTTGACTAATGGGAATGGTGGAATAAACAAGCTATGGAAGTGAGGATCTACAAAGTTTTTGGGGGAACTTAGGGGTGATTGCTCATTCGGAATGGATTTGGGTTCTTAACTTTGTTTTGAGGTTATTGATGGTATGATTACTCTAATTGTGAGTTTAGATTACTAGACTTACCATCTCTAACAATCGGTGCAATCCTATCCCTAATCGGGCCCAATTAAAAGTATAGGTTTGTCCTAGCTAGCTATGGCTTTTGGGTCTAGTTCTAAGTCCCTTGGGTGTTGATTAATGTCCTAATGGGGAGTCTAACCTTTTAGTTATGTTCAAATTAGAGATTAAGTCCCCTAGGTCAAGCAAGTGATAGCGGTACCCTTTTAGCCATGTTTCATGCTAGAGGTGATTACCTACTATATTAAAGGCATTAAGAGCACAATTAATCAACACAAATATAGATGCAAGTAGGCCTCATGCCATTAGCATGGATTAAGGCTAAGGTGAGGCCACTATCATTAGAATCTAAGCACAAATTGCACATGCAAACTCATAAAGACATTTCATCAAACACCTTGACATGTTCAATTCAAGCCATAAGAATATAAGAACAAAGCATATATATACATCCATCAATATCTCAAAACAAGTGTTAAAATCCTTAATCCATTACAAAAATAGCAATCTTCCCTAATCTAGAGCTAATCTAACATATTATAGATAAGAATAAAGAGAAGAATATAGAGCTCCCTCATTATCTTTGCTTTCCCTTTGCAAATCTTGCTCCAAAACCCTCAAAATCCTTGTTTGATCTTCAAATCCAAGCTTGTTTATGGATGGAATCGATGTGGGATTTAGTGTGTGAGGTGGGTTTAAGTGGATTTTAGGTTTATGGAAATGGGTGTTTGATTTAGGTATTGTTCTCCTTTAAAAAGGGCTGAAAAGTGGCTTAAATAGAGCTTTTAGCGCGTCCAGCCGGGGGCCCAACCGGTGGTCCGGCTTTGGGGCTAAGTCATCCTGCTAAAATTGGCCTAGATTCTTATCCGGCCGGTCGACCGGCCTTGACAGGAGGTCGATTGGTCTTGACAATAAAATGTCCATATCTTGCTCGTTTTGGCTCCGATTTGCGCACCATTTTTTTCATGGGTTCGTATCGTCGTGGGGGATCTCCCAAGCCATCTTTTCACCCTAAAACATATCCAAAATTTGTCCACATCCTTCTTAGGTTGCAAGCTTTGAATTCGGCTCACGTTGCCCTCGGTCGCTCCTTCTTTTGCCCAGCCACTTCCAAATGCACTTTTCTTCATTCCTTTATGTTCAAAACACCCTTTTCTTTGTTCCACACTTCAAGCACCCTCAATTAAGCTCCAATTATCTTCCCAAATCACACCTTAAATAAGCAATAAACGCACATTAGTGTAGCATTTAAGTCTTAACTTTAACTATGAATATGTAAATTCTAATATGCACATGTATGACCTAAATGCTATACTCATACACCAAATGAAGCTCAAAACACCTCAAAACAAGTATACACTTGCAATACATGAACACACAAAACAAACACATCACTATCATTCTTAATAGGTTAGATTTTTGCTCCCTTACCTGTTCTTACTCCTTCCATCAATTGTGTATCAATCCTTTACCACTTGTATACATCTTTGTTTATCATTTCAAATGTTAATGTGAACTTTCTTAGTATTTTCTACTAATATCTTCTTTGTTTTTGAACATTAGTGCTTTTTACAAAAGATGAAGACTAGTAGATGAATGGATTGTCATTGGCATTCATAAACTACATAGAAACAAGGTCGTATCGATCTATCTTTGACATTTTCCAATCTATCCCTCTCCATATTCCTCATATGTGTTTCATGTTACTTGCTTGTCGTATGGTTTTGTGCTATTTGCTTGAGGACAAGCAAAGTTTAGGCTTAGGGGTGTGATAGTTCTTTTATTGTTAATATCATGTTTGGGGTAGATTTGCATGCCATACCTTGTTTTTGCTCAAAATGTGTTCAATTTATTTGATATTTTTTGCATATTTTGAGTTGTTTATCTTTATGTTGGTTGAAGTGTTGGCCTTTGCTATTGACTTAATTGATTATAGAAGATAAGGATATATTGTAGGGTAGAGAATGGAGTGTAGGGTGTGAGGTTGAAGAAAATCATTTTAAAAATTGTGGGGAGTGAGTACTTCTACGAATGCACCTTGTAGTTACCCTACAACTTGGCTGGAAAAAGTGTTTCTAAAGGGTTGTTGACATGAGTGCCCTTTCTTTGATTGGTTCTTTTAGTGTTGAATAAAAAGAGGAAAAAGTGAAGTATGTTGAATAAGTGTCAAGTGACACAAGTGTTCTATTTTGTTATTTTACTATATTGTGAATAAGGCTCTTACGTCAATTATGAGCCACTGTGATGTATTATTCTCTTCCTTGTATCTTTGGGACAAAGTGCATGTTGAGAGGCCATGTTAGTTAACAGGACATGAGTGTCAACATCCCTGGTGCATGAGTTGGAATTCTAAGTTTGTGGTGGTTTTAGCTACTTGGTAAGTTCTTAAAAGGGGCGAGACCCCTTGTGATTGAAAGGAGGATTGAAAAAGGCTAGGAAAGCCCTTACGCGAAAGGAATGACCCCTTATAGCCCTTGGAGGCAAAAAGGTAGCAAGTCCATGCAATCGACAGCTCTTTGAAAAATGCGAGGATAGACTTGGTTTAGGCTTACTTAAGGATAAGGAAAGGGAAGGTTTGGGGCTATTGATGTGTGTCATTTGTACATATTTGTATCTAGTTTTTGTGTGCACATTTATAGGAGTTTAGACCATAACTAAGTGCATTTAGTATAGATTTTATGCATAATTGTTAATATTCGTACATGATGAGTCTCTCGAGTACAAGCTCTAAAGACCAGCAAGTGCACGGATCGGTGTAGCAAAGTTTATGCAAGTGCAGGGTCGATTCCACAGGGAGGCTATGTTGGGAGATATATTCTTTGTGTGTATTCTAGAGTGTGCCTAAGAAGAAACCTAATCAATCTATCTTTGGGATTTTGGATTTTTGATGGCCAGGAGCTCTAACTAAAATGAATTAAATTAAACTATGGGAATGGAAAGTGGGAAACAAATTAATCTAGAATGACTAACAAATGGAAAGGTGTTAGGGTGACTTCAACTTATGAATGGGTGATTTACTCAAATGCTATAGGATTAAAGAATGATGGCTTTCTTTTAGAATTGCTCTTAACTAGGTTGCTAAATTAGTGTCTTAATTTCCCCGAAGGACTTGGTGTGGGTCCGTCCTTTGGCGGCGCCTCCTCGAGCTACGACGTGGTCCTTATGACCTAGGGCCTGAAAAGTGACCAATTAGCTTCCTAGGTGACTTAGAATGAGCCTACTTGACTGGATTTAAAGCCAAGACCTAGTGCTACTAAGGTCGACTAAACCTATCCTAAAACTTATTAGCTTGGTTTAAAGCTAAAGGAGAATCGGCCTAGGCTAGCCCTAAATTGCTTACTGTCATTCTAAGGTCATTATAGTGAGATTACCATTAGAAGCAATTAACAACCAACATGTATTTGTTATTGAAGTCATATTCACTACTAGGCGTGCAAATATACACATAGACATGAATATAAGCATTACCCACTTCATAGCGTCCACATATAAACATAGAGACATGATTATAGCATGGATTAGATGTGTTTAGTAATAAATAGACTTCAATTTATGCACATGTTACTCATTTAAGCATTTAATCAAACACTTAGACATGAATGAGAAAATAACCATTTGAACAAGAAAATCAAACATGTATATATTCAGCCATTTAATCTCACATCATAAGAGTATATAGCTAACCCATTACATAAGCTAAATCACCCTACACAAGTCTACTCAATCATAATAAGAGATAGAATGAAAGAGAGTTTATGAAGCTTCTCTTTCATCCTAGCTAATCGTGTACAAAGCTCTTGAGCAAACTTGAATCCAAATGTTTGAAACCCACTAAATCTTCTTGCTTCAAGGTGATGAAATGCGTGAGAAAGTGTGTGTGATATGGGTGAAGACTAGGGTTAAGTGTGTGTGTGTGTGTGTGTGATGGGTGTGTAAAGATCCTCCCTAGAATTATCAAAAAGATGCCCCTCTTTTATTCTAAAAATTGGGCTTTTATATCAGCTTTTCACAAGCTGCCCGTCACGGTCGACCAGCAACTCCTCTTAGCTCGACCGGCTTTTTGGTGGTGCTCGCTAGACTGGCCGATCGATGGGCTCTGGAGGGGTGGTCGTCGGGCTATTTTTAGCACCTCTTTGGAGTGGCCGGTCGACCGGCTCCTTCTCTTAAGTCGTTCAGCTGACTTTCTTTCTCTATTCTTTATCTTTCCGGCCTTCGATCTTCTCGTTTTGACCCATACATCTCCCATCTTCATCACCTATCATCGTTCAATCTTGATCTTAACCCAAAGTTCACCTAAATCATTGAAAACAAGCAATTAGTATATCAATTTGTCTCTTAAACTCAATATGTACATTTATTTACGCTTAAGCATATTCTTATCGAAAGCACTATGCTAATGCATTTTTTAGAGCACTGAATGCCTCTTAAATATAGGTAAATAACAATGCAAACACACACAAAAACACAATACATCAACATCTCTAAACCTTCTCCTTGCTTGTCCCCAAGCAAGTTTAATCTTAAGTTTATTTCTAGAGCTACCTAAGGGATTGACTCTCTGTCAAAGTTAGTCTAAGAAGCATGAAAGGGGCATTTCTATTGTGGAAAGATCCCTAAGCCTCTTTGGATCTTCCCTTTACTCATAAGGGGTCTCATTCCTTGTAGGAATTTCCCAAGTAGCCAAGCACCACAAGCTCAGGATTCTAACTCACACACATGAGATGTTGATATTTCGTGCTCCCTTAACTAACATGGCCTCCCCAACATGTACCAAGCCTCAAAGACAAGATGAGAGAATATACAAACATAATGGCTTAAAACAAGCCTTATTCACATATTTACATAGAGGATAACTTGTGCTAAGTTGACATTGTGTCACTTAGGCACTTATTCACAAAACTTTTTGGTGCCTTTGGCTTTTTCTCTTTTTTTATTTTTTTCATTTTTTTTATATATATACTTTCACACCTTTATCCCTTTTTCAAATTTTTTTTTTGGATTTTTCATGATTTGTATTGTATTCACAAAAAGAAAAGAAAAAGAAAGGCTTTAGCACATCAAAAAGAACCAATCAAGGAAGGGCACTCATATCAACAACCTTTTTCAATACTCTTTCCAACCAAGCTATGGGGTAGCTACATAAGTCATTCTTAAAGGTCCTCACTCCCCACAACTTTGAAGGGCATCCCCTCCAAGACTTAATTTTCAAACCACTCTATTCATTTCCCCATAATGCATCTCATATTCATCAATCAACAGAGTCAATCACAATGGTCAATCAAAGAAACAAATGACTCTACATGCATCAAAATTGAAAATTTTTCACCATTTTTAAGCACATAATGCAATCTACTCTAAGCAAGATATAAAACAAGAAAACCAAACTCCCACACCTCCAAATCTAAACTTTTCTTGTCCTCAAGCAAATAGATCAAAACACATAAACAAGCAATTTGGCATTACAAAGCAAGTAAAGGTGGTGGGGATGGGGTAAAAACATAGGGAACAAGTGGAGAAAGGATAGATACAACCTTGTATTTTCTTCAAAGCTTTCCTTGCCAATGATAAATCACCATACTACTAATCTTGTGACTTACAATTCACAAACACTCACAAAGAGGACAAGATTAGTAATATTGCCTATGCATGCTTGCATTGGCATGTGCAATAATAAGCAATAGTGTATCTTATGGGACAAAGGATCGGGATTCAACACTTTGATGTGGGCAAAAGAAAAGGAAAGAAAATAAGAAGGAAAGAAAGTGAAATAAATGCAAATTACAAAATTGAACCTAGGTTGCCTCCTAGTAGCGCTAACCATCATGCTGTCAACGGGGCAAACACTAACTCATCTTCAACTTCCATAGATGGGGTCCCTAAGCATTAAAACCTCCACATGAGCCATGCTCGGATCATATGCATGCTTCAGGCGTTGCCCATTCACCGTTAACTCTCGGCCATCCTTCAAGTCTTTAATCTTGACTGCTCCGGAATGATAGGCAACCATCACCTCATATGGACCATTCCATCTTGTCTTGAGCTTTCCTTGAAAGAGTTTCAGCCATGAGTTAAACAACCAAACTTTATCAGAGAAAGAGAATGATTTCTTAATAATGTGTTTATCATGAATTCTCTTCATTCTATCCTTATAAAGTTTAGCGTTCTCATACGCCTCGAATTTAAGCTCTTCCAATTCGGCTAGGTGTAGCTTCCTTTTCTCACCACTCTTGCCAAGTCATAATTTAGGGCTTTGGTTGCCCAATAAGCTCTATGCTCTAGTTCTATCGGCAACTGAAAAGCTTTCCCATAAATCAATCTATACGAAGACATACCAATGGGAGTCTTAAAGGCGGTACAGTAGGCCCACAAAGTATCATTTAGCTTAATAGATCAATCTCTCCTATTGGGCCTAATCGTTTTCTCTAAAATGTGCTTGATCTCCCTATTGGATATCTCTACTTGTCCATTAGTTTACGGGTGATAAGGAATGGCTACCTTATAGGTGACCGAATATCTTCTCAACAAGGCCTCTAAAGTCCTATGGCAAAAATGCAAACCCCCGTCACTAATCAAAACCCTAGGGACTCCAAATATAGAGAAAATGTTCTCCTTAATAAACTTAACCACTACCCTATGGTCATTAGTGCGTGTGAGAATTGCCTCAACCCATTTGGACACATAATCAATGGCCACTAAAATGTAATGGTACCTAAAGAAAGGTGGGAATGGACCCATGAAATCTATACCCTAAACATCAAACAACTCACATGAAGGAATAGGGGATAAAGGCATCATGTTTTTCCTAGAGATGGACCCGGAATGTTGACATCTAAAATACTTTTTACAAAACTCTTGGGCATCCTCAAAGAGAGTGGGCCAAAATAGTCCACATTGCAAGACCTTCGCGTCGGTCTTCTTCCCATTAAAAGGACCCCTACACCCCTCATCATGACACATGCTCAAAACACTCTCAAACTCATCCTCGGGTACACACCAGTGAATCATTTGATCCACACAACATTTAAAAAGATAGGGGTGCTCCCAAAAGAAATGCCTTATTTGCGCCAGGAACCTATCTTTTTCTCTCTTTTCCCAATAATAAGGAAAACGCCTAGTGGCAAGATAACTGACAATATGAGCAAACCATGGTGTGTGATGAGAGACGGCAAACAATTGCTCATCAGGAAATGAATCATGAAAAGGGGATGGATCACTAGAAGACTCGCTAATAAGATGGGAAAGATGATCCGCAACTAAATTTTCTCTACCTTTCTTATCCTGGACTTCTATGTCAAACTCTTGAAGAATGAGGAACCACCTAATCAAGCGGGGCTTAGATTCTTTCTTAGACAACAAATACTTCAATGTCGCATGATCGGTGTAGACAATCACTTTGGACCCTAGCATGTATGACCTAAACTTGTCAACGGAGAAGACTATTGCTAAAAGCTCTTTTTCCGTGGTAATATAGTTCTTTTAGGCTTCATCAAGAGTCTTGCTAGCATAGTACATAACATGGGACAACTTTTCCGTCCTTTGACCTAAAATAGCTCCTATCGCATAATCGGATGCATCACACATAACCTCAAATGGGAGACTATAGTTAGGTGGTTGGATAATCAGGGATGTAGACAATAAGGATTTAAGCCTTTTGAAGGCCCTAAGATACTCATCATCAAAGTCAAAAGGAATATCTTGTGCTAGAAGCATAGACAAGGGACGTGCAATATGGCTAAAATCCTTAATGAATCTACGATAGAATCTTGCATATCCTAGAAAAGATCTAACATCCTTGACACACTTAGGAATCGGCAACTTCTCAATCAATTCTACCTTAGCTGGGTCAACTTGAATACCACTGGATGAAACTATATGACCTAACACTATCCCTCTTTGCACCATGAAGTGGGATTTTTCCCAACTCAACACTAGATTCTTCTCCACACATCGGTCTAAGACTAAAGAGAGGTGACTCAAGCACTCGTCAAAACTATCACTAAAGATTGAGAAATCATCCATGAATATCTCTAAATGCCTCTTAATCATGTCACTAAAGATGGCCATCATACGCATATGGAAAGTCGCTGGGGCATTACAAAGACCGAAGGGTATTTTCCTATAGGCAAAAGTGCCATAAGGACAAGTAAATGTGGTTTTCTCTTGGTCCTCAGGGAACACGAGGATCTAATTATAACCTGAATAGCCATCTAGAAAACAATAGTAGCTATGCCTAGCTACTCTATCTAAGATTTTGTCTAAAAAAGGCAATGGGAAATGATCCTTCCTAGTTTTGGAGTTGAGCTTCCTATAATCAATACAACTCTCCATCCCATGGGAGTGCATGTAAGGATGAGCTCTCGTCTCTCATTCTCAATAACCATGATCCTGGACTTTTTAGGAACGACTTAAACCGGGCTAACCCACTCGCTATCGAAGATCGGATAAATGATGCCTATATGTAAAAGCTTAATGATTTCTTTCTTAACTACTTTGCTCATGTGTGGGTTTACCCTCCTTTGCATCACTCTAGAAAGAATGGGTCCATCCTCAAGGTGAATACGATGCACGCAAACCGAAGGGTCTATACCTCTTAAATCATCAATTTTTCACCTTATAGCCTTCCTATGTTTCCTAAGAAACTCTAAGAGACGCTCCTCATGCTCACTAGAAAGATCGAAAGCTATAATGACCAGAAGGGTCTCACTAGGGCCCAAGATTGCATACTTCAAATGATTGGGAAGGGGTTTAAGCTCTGAAGAAGGGCTAGGCTCAACCAAGGAGGACTCAACTTTAACATTATTAATGGGGACGTCACTAGAATCAAGACTAGAAGGATTAACCTCAAGTGACTTATCAATCAAAGTGCTCTCAATTAAGGAAGTAGAAGCTGCACATTTCCGCTCTAAGGTCTCCAAATCAAAGTTAGACAACAATTCCTCAAATTCCCTCAATTCTTCTCCATTAGTCATAGTCCTCTCTACAAGGTACTCGACACACGAATCAATCACATCCACCCTAAAGCACTCTTCTCTATCATCTCCTCCTCTTATACTAGCTCTATTCACTGTCTCGGCAACCTTCATGGTAGACCTCAAATTCCCAAATTTCATCTCTAATAACCCCGACCTACAATGGATAATATCATCTGCGGTGGCAAGAAAGGGGCGACCTAGAAGAATGGGTGTAGAATGTCTAAAGTCATGTCCCGAATCCATATCTAAAACTATGAAGTCAACAGGGTACACAAACTCACCTACCTGAACCGTAATGTCCTCTATCACACCTCTAGGTCTACGCTCAGACCTTTCAGTTAACGGAAGAGTAACATGTGCATGGGATAACTCACCTAGACCTAGCTGTTGATAGATGGCGTAGGGAATGAGATTCACACTAGATCCTAAATCTAACAAGGCGTGATCAATCTGGGTCTCACGGATCCTACAAGGAATGGTGAAGGCTCTGGGGTCACTCATCTTGGGTGGGAGGCCTGAAGTACAAATACTACTCATCTTTTCCGTAAGTCTCACCTTTTTAGGAATGTTTGATGACCTATGTTTCCTTGTACAAAGATCCTTAAAGAACTTTGAATAGGAGTGGATGGAAAGGATCATATCTATCAAAGAAAGATTGACCTTTAGGTCCTTAAGATACTCTAAAACCTTAAAGAACCTAGAATCCGCAAAAGAACTTTAGGCTCAACACCTCTAGACACATGGGAATCATCAATGGGCTCCTTTCCCTCTTAATGTGGGCGGGAAGTACTACTCTCTCCATGGTCTCTAATAGGCTCATCTCTCTCAACAGGACCCTCTCTAGAATTTCCCTCAATAGGGTAACTATGTGGTGCTCTAGACTCAGAAGGACCACTAGGTGCAGGCACTGTAAAGTCAACTCCTACCCTATTATCCACTACTCTACCACTCCTAAGAGTAGTGACGGCCTTAGCTTGGGCCTGAGGGGGATAAGTGGTATCAGGAGAGGAATAGGACTGGACTCTAGGGTTCACCTCTGGCTGAGAAGGCACTTTCCTTGGGTCTCTAGTGCTTAACTGACTAGCAATCTGTCCTAACTGTGCCTCAAACCTAGCTATTTGCTACCTATTTTCTGCCAATTCTTGTTGTTGGTTCTAAATGAACTGCATTATCTTCATCATGTCATTACTAGGAGGTTGGCTACTAGAGGGAGCAGGCAAAGCCTAACGTTGAGAAACATTAGTGAGATGGGGCTGATTAAGATGATAGAAGCCCGGGGGATATTAAGGACGGGGTTGCTGCTGAGGTGGAACCTGAGGATATGAGCTAAACTCATGCTGACCTTGTCTCCAAGAAAATTTTGGCTTGTCTCTCCAACTTGGATTGTATGTGTTCAAGTATAGGTTGTACTCACAAGAATAACCTTGAGTAGCATACACTTGCTCTTTCATGAATTCAGGAAATTGAGATCCTAGAGGGCAAGCTGTGGTCTCATGAGATAACTCGAAACACAATGCACAAACTTCAACAACTAAAGGGGCGGAGAAAGAACCTATAGAACTAGTTCTATGACCTTGGGATGAAAAAGACAAAGAAATGAATTGATTTAGCTTATTTGTCAAAGCCTCAACTTTAGCGGGTAAATCTAAAGAAACTCCAACCTTACTAACTCTTATCTTATTACCTCCCCGACTAGACCTTTCCATGGAAAAATTTTGAAAAGAATTTTCAGCCATCATTTCAGTTTTCTCCCATGCCTCGGTCAGTCTCAAAAGATAGAAGCCACCACTAGAGGTAACATTGACCGTCATCCTATTTTGTTCATTTAAACCTCGAAAGAAGTATTGCATTAGGTCATGATTGCCGTACCCGTGGTGTGGACATTGTCTAAGAAGATCCTTGAACCTCTCCCAAGCCTCATGAAAGGATTCTAGGTTATGTTGGGAGAAAGTCATAATGGCAGTCCTAAGGTCGGCCATCTTGGCCATGGGATAAAATTTTTGAAAAAACTTAGATTGAAGCTCAGCCCATGTAGTAATGCAACCATTAGGTAAGGAATGCAACCAATTCCTAGCCTTATCCTTAAGAGAGAAAGGAAACAATCTTAGACGTATGACCTCTTGGGAGACATTGGGGACATGGAGAGTGGAACTCATCTCAACAAAATCAGTGATATGATCTAGAGAACTCTCATTGCTTCTCCTGTAGAAGGAAGGAAGCATAGCTAATATGTTAGGCTTAATCTCAAAGTTCGTCTCCCCCAAACCCGAAATTTGAATAGCCAAATTAGGCTCAAAGGCTTTGGGGTGAAAGAATTGCCTAAGAGTGGGTTCCTTATCTATGGGTAGATCCGATCTACGGGGCTCTCGTCTAAAATGATCTTGGGCTTGATGCCCAAGGTGATCATGAGGTGGAATGGGATTCATTAGGGGATTGGGAGGATTAGGAGAATGATTGGGATCGGCCATCTCCTCAAGAAGATCTCCTAAATTCCTAAAATGTCTTGCAATTCTATCGAGATCGGGATTACGAGGAACTAGGGGATTTCTAAGGGATCTCCTACCAAGCATGCATAAACTATCCTAACTCCGGCCACTTCAACCCCTGAAAACTTCAATATTCCTAAAACTACAGCAAATAAACCACAATCCTAGAAAGTATACTAAAAATAAAGACAAAAGCTAAAATAGATAAGCAAGGATCAAAATAAGATAATATAAACAATAAACAAGATAAGCGAAAACTAAACAAACTATAAAAGAAAAGCAAGAAAGTAAGAAAAGCAACTACCAAAACACACAGACAAATAATGCAAACCACCGTGCTTCCCTGACAACAGCGCCAAGAACTTGATACGTCTCTCGAGTGTAAGCTCTAAAGACCCACAAGCACATGGATCGGTGTAGCAAAGTGTATGCAAGTGCGGGGTTGATTCCACAGGGAGGCTATATTGGGAGATAGATTCTTTGTGTGCTTTCTAGAGTGTGCCTAAGAAGAAACCTAAACAATCTATTTTTGGGATTTTTTATTTTTTATGGTCCGGAGCTCTAACTAAAATGAATTAAATTAAACTATGGGAATGGAAAGTGGGAAACAAATTAATCTAGAAGGACTAACAAATGGAAAGGTGTTAGGGTGACTTCAACTTATGAATGGGTGATTTTATACTCAAATGCTATGGGATTAAAGAATGATGGCTTGCTTTCAGAATTGCTCTTAACTAGGTTGCTAAATTAGTGTCTCAATTTTCCCCTAGGAATCGGTGCGGGTCCGTCCCTAGGCAGTGCCTCCTAGATCTATGGTGTGGTCCTTATGACTTAGGGTCTTAAAAGTGACCAATTAGCTTCAGAGGTGACTTAGAATGACCCTACCCTAGTACCTAAATCATTGGCTGGATTTAAAGCCAAGACCTAGTGTTGCTATGGTCGACTAAACCTATCCTAAAACCTGTTGGCTGGGTTTAAAGCCAAAAGAGACTCGGCCTAGGCTAGCCTTAAATTGCTTACCGTCATTCTAAGGTCACTATAGCGAGATTTGACTTGATAGCACATTCCTACATGTTCTTGGCCAAGGTGTTCATGAATAAAAGAATCTATTCAACTACCAAACATCATCGTGCTCAAATTATACCATTAGAAGCAATTAACAATCAACATGTATTCGTTATTGAAGTCATATTCACTACTAGGCGTGCAAATATACACATAGACATGAATATAAGCATTACCCACTTCATAGCGTCCACATATAAATACATAGACATGATTATAGCATGGATTAGATGTGTTTAGTAATAAATAGACTTCAATTTATACACATGTTACTCATTTAGGCATTTAATCAAACACTTAGACATGAATAAAAAAGTAACCATTTGAACAAGAAAATCAAATATGTATATATTCAGCCATTTAATCCCATATCGTAAGAGTATATAACTAACCCATTACATAAGCTAAATCACCCTACACCAGTCTACTCAATCATAATGAGAGATAGAATGAAAGAGAGTTTATGAAGCTTCCTTTTCATCCTAGCTAATTGTGTACGAAGCTCTTGAGCAAACTTGAATCCAAATGTTTGAAACTCTCCAAATCTTATTGCTTCAAGGTTTTGAAATGTGTGAGAAAGTGTGTGTGTGAAGTGGGTAAAGACTAGAGTTAAGTGCGCATGTGTGTGATGGGTGTGTAAAGATCCTCCCTAGAATTATCAAAAAGATCTCCCTCTTTTATTCTGAAAATCAGGCTTTTATATCGGCTTTTCACGAGCTGCCGATCGACCAGCTCCTCTTAGCTCAACCGGCTTTTTGGTAATGCTCTTTAGACTAGCCAGTCGACTGGCTCTAGAGGGGTGGTCGTCTGGCTATATTTAGCACCTCTCTGGAGTGGCCAGTTGACCTAGCCGGTCAACTGGTTCCTTCTCTTAGGTCGTCCGGCTGACTTCCTTTCTCTATTCTTTATCTTTCCAGCCTCCGATCTTCTCATTTTGACCCTTACATCTCCCATCTTCATCACCAATCATCGTTCAATCTCGATCTTAACCCAAAGTTCACCTAAATCATTGAAAACAAGCAATTAGTGTAGCAATTTGTCTCTTAAACTCAATATGTACATTTGTTTACGCTTAAGCCTATTATTATCAAAAGCACTACACTAATGCATCTTTTGGAGCACTGAATACCTCTTAAATATAGGTAAATAACAATGCAAACACATACAAAAACACAACACATCAGTACATAATGTATTTAGATGCATAAATACTAAGTATTATATTTGTGTTGTAAGTGAAAATTGGAGTAATGATTGGAGCTTAATTGATGATGCTTGGGATGTGGAGCAAAGTTTGAAGATGTTTTGAAGATAAAGAAACAAAGAAAAGGCACTTTGTAGGCTCCAGAATGAAGTACGAAGCAAACGGAGAAGATAGAGTGCAAAACAGTGAAGATTTGGGCCTAAAATAGAGAAGGCCAGTTGACCTCCTTTGTGCAGGATAGGTCCCCCGACTGAAGGACAGTTAACAAGCTAAGTCCCCCGACTGAATTAGGATGTCACCAATTTCGGCTGATTGACCTCCCTTTGAAGCTAGTCGACCAACTGGTCCCCTGGCTGTACATGAGAAAACCCTATTTAAGTGCACATTTCAACAAAATTAAGAGAGGAGCTTTTATTTCTTAAAACCCTAGTAAACCCTAACCCTTTTCTCACTTCACCAAACACCCAAAACCACCATCCCGCATCAAACCAAGCAAGGATTGAAGCTTGTAACAAGAGATTGAAGGGTTTTGCTTTGGATTTGAGCAAAGGTTTGAATGGGAGTTTCTTTTTTTTTTTCTTATTCTTGTAAATATGTTTTGTATTTAAGTTAAATCTAGGGTTGTTTGTTGTTGTATATTAAATTAGGGCTATGAATAAAGGATTTGTGTATATCTTTAGCCATTAATACATGCTTCTTTACATTAATTAATGGCATGAATCAATATATCTATGTGTTGATAATCAAACATGTCTATGTGTTTGTTAAAATGGCTAAGTGAAGTTGCATGTGTTATTTTGTGCTTAAAAGCTATCGGTAGTGGTGTCACCTCAGCCTTAATCCATGCTAATGGCATGAGCCTATTTGCAACTAAGTGTGTTGATTAATATGCTCAATTGATGACCTGTGTGGTGGAAGTATACCTCTAGTCTGAAACAATACTAAAAGGGTACCCACTAATAGTAGTTAATGCTCTAGGAGTCTAATCTCTAGTCTAAAACACTACTAATAGGTGAGTCTCGAGTAGGACATTAATCAACACCAAAGAGAGCAATCAAGCCATAAATAGCCCAAACCATTATCATAGCCCGAGCCTATTTGCAATACAATCGCCCGAGATCCCCTTATATCTTGTAGAACTTTATTTCCTTAAATTACACCTCCATTAACTTAGATTTAGATTTAGGGTTTATTTTAGAGCTCCCTTCAATCAAAAAGATAAAAAAAACTTCGACACATGCTCGTAGCTAGTTTCAGGAACCAAGTATGTGGAGATCGAACTAAGGAGCCTCCCTGAGGAAGAACAACCCTATACTTGCATGCTTCATTACACCCGTTCATTTGCAAATGTAAACACATCATAGATGATGAAACTTATCGTCACTACTAGGCTGACTAGAGAATGGTGTTGGAAGTGAGGGTATAGACTAAGTGAAAAGAGTAGTAATAGGTAGGCGCTAGCCTTATTAGGCACCAGGAAGTTTAGATGGATTTATGTGATAAAACCTAGTGGATTTGAATGAGTAGGACGAGGTTGCTACTGTAATAGGACCTTGGGCTGGGGGGACTTAAAGTGATTATTACACCAAGAAAACTTAGGGTTATCCCTCTACCCTACATTATATGTGTTCGAGTAGGGTTATACTCTCGTGAGTACCCCTGTGCAGCATGAACTTACTCCTGAATGAATTCTAGAAACTGTGGTGCTAATGGGCAAGCTATGGTCTCGTGGGACGACTGAGAACACAAGGCACACACCTCAACAACAGAAGGAAAAGACAATAATACTAACAAATTGGCCTTATGGCCAGGAGTTAGTGATAGTCTTGAAGAAATCTACTGCTCAAGCTTATAGGTTAATGCTTCTACCTTAGTAGGAAGATCATAGGATGTAGCTACATTATTCACTCCTCTCCTAAGATTACTCATATTTGACCTATCCAATGCCATATTCTAAAAAGAATCCTCAACCACACCCTCTAAAATCCCCCAAACATCACTAGGCTTAGATTTTAGGATCATCCACCTAACATGGCATTCACTATCATACGCTAGGACTCGGTAAGACCCCTAAAGAAATACTGCAGAAAATCATGGGTATCATATCCATGATATGGACACTGACGCAACATATCATTAAACCTCTCCTACGTCTCATGGAATGATTTAAACTCGTCATGAGAGAAGGTCATAATCAAAGCTCGAAGGTCAGCAATCTTAGCCATGGGTAAAACCTTTGATAAAATCGAGACTAGAGCTCGTCCCAAAATGTAATGGCTCCATTGAGCAAGGACTGAAGCCATCGTTTGGCTTTATCCTTGAGGGAGAAAAGGAAAAGTCTAAGCCTAATGTTTTCCTGAGACACACTTGAAAAATTAAAGGTAGAAGAAATCTCCAAAAAATCAGTGAGATGTGTCAGGGGACTCATTATTCCCACCATAGAAAAACGAGAGCATAGCTAATATCCCATGCTTAATCTCAAAACTCGCCTCTTCCAAACTCAGTAGATAGATGGCCATATTTGGCTCAAAGGTATAAGAAAGGAAGTATTACCTAATGGTCATGTCATCAGCCTTTTGACATGGATTCAGAAGCCTAGGAAACTCAACATTCTCATTTCAGGGAATAGCAAGAGGAGAAGAAGGAGAGGGATCATCATTCCCATTATGGGGAATAAAAGGATGGAGATCATTCCTATTTTCTACCATTTCACCTAGATTGCATTCTAAGTTCTAATATGATGATGAACTCTCTGTGGTTCAGGATTAAAGGGAACTAAGTCAGGTTTAAGTGAACGTCTACCAAGCATGCACAAAAAGAAACAAAATCTCCTTCCAACTCTTTAACCCCCAAAATTGCAATTTTAGCCTAAATCTATAGCATTGAAACCACAAGTCCCTAAAAATTACAAAAGAAAATAACACAAAATAGAAACGTGAAATTAAACAAAACACAATGCAAAAATAAAGAACAAACTATCATGAAAATGAAAGAGAACAACGAAAACTAAGACTACTACTAGAATAATAAAAAAAATAACAAAGCATGTAACTAACTAGAACACATAAATCAAACCAACCGTGTCTCCCTGACAACGGCACCAAAAACTTGATATGTTCTAAGAACCTACAAATGCATGAATCGGAGGTAGTGCAGTGTGTGTAAGAGTACGGGGATCATCTTCTTAGGGAGGCCTCTAACTATGGTCTTAGATGTTATGCGTCCTAGACTAATCACGTGCCTAAAGGGAATTCTTTTTGTGTTTTATTGGGATAGAAGGGAACAGTGAATTAAACATATGATATTAAGCTACCTAAACTAACATGCTTAATGGAAAGAAAAATAAACTAGAGAAGGAGTGATCAAATCAATAAGGAAGGAGTAGGGTGATTGCTACTCTATTATAGGATCAAGATCTTATTCTTGCTTTGGGTATTTTGATGGATTTGATTGCTTCTTTTAGAGGTCTAAACCACTAACCTTATTATCCCTAATTCTCGGTCCAATTCTATCCCTAAGTGGATCCTACTTAGCGTATAGCCTTGTACTTATCAACTAGGGTTTTAGGGCTTAATGGATTAAGACTTCTATATCGATGTCAATTAATACACTAACCTAGGGTTTAAACCATTAACTGTATTTCAAGCTAAGGCCTAATCCACTTAAGTTCAACTAAGTGTAATAGGTGACCAATTAGTTCTGTTTCATCCTAAAGACCACAAATTAAACCTAATCATAAAGTCAAGCACAATTAATTAACATCATATAAGCAGTTATGAGAAATCAAGATCTAATAATACATGTTTTTCTATTGAGAAAATTAATCAAATACATAGACATGCTCTTTAATCACCATTAAAACAATAAAAACCAAACATGCATTTAAACCATCAAAATATCCCTAAACAAGTTTTACAATCCTTAATCCATAATAGAAATAGTAATCAAACCTAAATAAATTCAGCTCAACATGTCCAAAGATAGTGCAAAACTGAAATTTAATCTCACAAACATCAATTTTATGTCTAGAAGTTTAAATTCCAAGTTTAGAACCTCTTTCCCTTTCAATTTCGCACAAATCCAGCTCCCAAAAGCAAAGTTCAGCAAATATGTCGTCTCTTTAGGCCCACTTTCTATAGCTTTTCCAGCCCCAATATGCCCTTAAAAATAGCCCTAAACCTACAAGTTATCACCCTAATTAGTGTACCTTGACAATACCAAACTTAAGGAAAATAAATCAAGCAAAAGAGGAAGAACAATCCCTATTTTTGCAGCAGTAATCAGGCTGTTTTGTTATATTTTGTAGAATATTATGCTGAAAAGCTGCTTAAAATCCCTCTAAAATAGACCTTAAGATGGTGTGTATGTGTGTGTATTCGAGTGTTAATGTGTGTATAAGTTTCTGGTATGTTAGTGTGTGGGTGACGTGAAAAAAAGCGAGAAGAGAAAGGGGGAAAAAGATGAGAAGAGGAGCTGTTCTTTTGCTATTTCTCCAAGTTGTCTCCATTCTCCTCTAACTTCTCTTCTTATTAAAATCTATTATATATATGTGGGGTGTGTTTTGTTAAGTTGGCTAGTCGATAGAGTGGTCAAAATTGGTTCGAGAGACTCAAGTTTTTTTTCCCCTTTTCTAAGCTACAGGTGTGGTTAGGAGGAATAAGGTGTTGGGACAAAAAAAAAAATTGGGGTCAATGGGGTATTCGCTGAAGTCATTAGTTGCTTGCTAAGTTAGTATCTTTAAATTTTCAATTGTGTGCGCTACGTTAAAAACAAGGTGCTATGGTTTTGGTAAGTGTACGTGTGTGCGCATTTGTTTGTTCGTTTCTTTCTTTTTTCTTCCTTTTCCTTTTGTACTAACTTACTAACAAATTAGTACTAACCTACTCTTTGTCCTAGTAACCTAAAAATTAATTAATGTGTCCCAAAAACCTAAATACCTAATTAAACTCACTAATTTACTAAATAATTACTTAACTACTAAACTAATCTATCAAGTAATCTAGTTAAACTATTTATCTACTATAAGCTAATCTAATAAAGCTAAATTAAACTATGAACTACTTAACTTACCATTTAAAATAAAAGTAAATAATAAGTACACAAAGGTAATAGAAATTAGCAAATACGACATAGACAAAAAAGAAACATTCAACAATACCCTAAATAGCTCAAATAAGTACCAAAATGCACACACATTGGTCATTCAAACTTTATCAACACTCAAGCACAAAATGCCACACTCATGAACCTTCAAATGCTCTAAACACTCCCAACTGTATGGGGATGGCATCAATAAGCACACATGAATCAAGACAAATTAGGGCTAGCCTTTGTGGTTATAGCTTGTGTGTTATATTGGTCTGAATCGATAGTTCAAATGTATGGATTTATTTTCTTGTATAGAAAGCTATTATAGCTTCAATTCTAGAGAAGCATAGGAATGGGAAAATGGCTTATATTTTGTGGCCAACATTTATGTTTCTTGTCATAGCTGAAGTTTGTATAGGTTGTTTTTCTATGTAATCCCTTATGATGTAATGATTCAAAGTCGAGAAAGCTACTGTGCACGAAGATCAAAAATCTCTAGAGGAGCCAACTGGGTCGACCGGTGGGGACCCTAGCTAACCAGCAAGGCCAAAAGGTCTCTCAAAGTACCAGTTGATCGGTAAGAGGTAACAATCGAGAGGCAGAGGCAGACTGTAGCTGTTTGAAGTGTTTTTTGGCATTCCTATTTCTTTGGGCATTGTGCCTAAAGCTTATTTACATGGAGCCATCGATTAGGGACCATTTAATTTTGCTGTGGATGTTTATTTTGCAATATTTACATACATGTTTGATTTTATATATGGTTATTGCGATCTATCACATAGCAATTTATCCAGCCAAGTAGGGTTTCAAATTGGCTAACCCTTGGATCTTGTTTTTGGCTTGAGTTTTTTAAGTCTCTCGAGATTGCTTAGGCCAACTATTTTAGTAATTAGAGATCCTAAAGAAAATGCATGTATTTGGCAATTTTCTCGTTTTCCCACGCTAATTAATTAATAGACTTATCAAGATAACTCAAAGTATGCCTAACTATGGATTCTAATATGGAAATAGTTCCAATCCATTTATGGTATCCAATGTGTTTTAGTAACACAAGATGGAATGCGATGATTCCTAAGGATGTTAAGATCTAAAAGGAATACTGAGATAAATGGAGGATAAGAAAAACCCTCAAAGTTAAAATATTGAGTGGGAAAAGGGAATGGAAAACCCCACAGCCTTTCATATCTGGTTCATGCTAGGAGAAAGTGGCATTTACCTCCCCGACAGAGGGTGTTACTCAGCTCAGAGTTAGCAAAGTGAACTTAACGTATTCGTTCAAAAAGGACATTGGTAAGGGTCGGACACCCCGTTAGTAGAGTTCATCATCATAGATCATCTTACGGTATATGGATAAGAGTTGCTACCCCGTCAAAGGGATCAAATCTGGACATAGCAGGGAATGATCATCAAGGAATGGTTGTTCACACTCAACTTGAATCATTGGTATGACCACCCTATTAGTGGAGGCCCCTGGGTGATTTGAGATGCCAAACCAACAGTGATTGGACACCGTCAGATAGTGTCTATCTAGATAAGCAATGTCCAAATGGGCTTAAACCTAACTTGACTATTCGCTAGTTGGGCATCCCGTCAGTGGAGTTTGAGTGATAGGGTTGAGACACTGTTACATAACTATAGTTTAAGGATTAAACTACAAAATGGCAAACAAAGTAGAAACTGCAACGTATGTTGTTTTTCTACTATTACATACATATTACACGTGTATCTGATTTATGTTGCTCAATATTGATTGTGATCTATTGTTCGATATCCAGTATGACTTCCTTTAGTCTATTAGCTACAATTTTGAGGGAGCATAAGCTCACTAGTCTGGATTTTGTGGATTGAAAAAGGAATTTGGACACAGTACTCACTGCTAAAGAGTACAAGTATGTCTTAACTACTCCTTGTCTTGTTGTAAGGGCCTTATTCTTATGCCATGTGTGATGATGGGTAGAAATGGCAGAAGATCAATAGTACGGCCAAGTGCTATATGTTGGCCTCTATGTCAAATATTCTGTAGAACAAGCATCAAAACATTTCAACTGCCAGAGAGATCATGACTTTACTATCTCTTATGTTTGCTGACCAAAGCAGGCTTGCTAGGCAAGCTATTATAAGAGAGCTTATAACCAGTAAGACGGCAAAAGGTGCACCTGTCAGAGAGGATGTGATCAAGATGATGGAATGTCTTAGTACAGCCAAGATCTTAGGTGTAAATATTGATGAGCAGTCATAGGTGGACATGATCTTAGAGACCTACCCTTTCACTGTCATTCAATTAGTTCAAGCTCAACTATAACATGGGCAAGTTGAACATGAATTTGACGGAGTTGATGAAGTAGCTCTAGGCAGCGGAGGCTATCATGACGCCTTCAGGTCATGCACATGTCTCTTGGGCTTTCACTTTTGGGCATCGCCCAAAAGGGAAGAAGAAGCCCATGAAGGGGAAGCAGCAGTATGACCAAAAGAAGAAGAAGAAGAGGACTCTTGGGCCAAAGCAAGGAAAAAGTATTGGGAAGCCCAAAGGGAAATGCTTCAAGTGTGGCAAAAAGGGCCGCCAGAAGAAGGACTATCCCAAGTACCAAGCTGCTAGGTAGGAAGATGCATCCCTTATGTTCTACGCTAAAACCAATGTAATGGTGGATTCTATTGTTTCTTTGATTATAGATTCAGGAGCCATTAATCATATTTGCAATTCTTTGCATGGGTTTTAGGGCATGCGGGAGTTGAGTAGATGTGGGTTCTCTCTTAGTGTCAGCACAGGAGCAAAAGTTTGGGCTATTGCAGTTAGTCGAGTTCATTTGTTATTCTTTTATAGTGGGGTTTTAATTTTGAACAATGTTTATTATGTTCCAAAGATTCACAAAAACTTAGTTTTCGTTTCATAGTTATTGATGGATGGTTTTTCAGTATGTTTCCATTATGATGCTGATATTAGTAGAGATGAGAATTTTACATGTTTTGGTAGACTATATAATGGTTTGTTCTATTTAGACCCTACTTGTGCTACAACACATAACATTGAAAGAGTAAATACCCTTAAAAGGAAGGTTCCTTAAACCAATGATGCTTATCTTTAGCATTTGCATCTGGGACATATTAGTCAACAACGTATTCAGAGGTTAGCTGAGGATGGGCTGTTTAGCTCATTGGATCTCGAGAATCTGCCTCAGTGTTTCCTTTCTTAAAAGGAAGATGACCAAAAAGTTGTTCTCTTATAGTGGATGGAGGGCCGAAGAGGTATTGAAATTGGTATGTGGTCCTACAAGTACACCAGCTCATAGAGGTTATAAGTACTTCATCGCATTTATAGATGATTACTCTAGATATGATTATATTTATCTAACATGACATAAGTCTGAATCTTTTGAGAAATTCAAGGAATTTAAGGCTAGGGTGGAGCGAAAATTAGATAAACAGATCAAAGCCATTTGGTCTGACCATGATAGCGAAAACCTCTCGGGTGAATTCAGAGATTATCTCACATAGCAAGGGATTAGGGCGTAATTGACTGCATCACACATTCCCCACCGGCACTCCCCAATAGAAGGTGCTTATAAACACACATGCTACATACTTGGATGATAATATAGTGATCCAAAAAACACCAAAATCTGGAGTTACACTTAAGGAGATTTCTGATAAGTCTTCAGAAACACCTGCTGATACAGAAAACTAAAGGAAGCCAGTTGCTAATACATTAGAGCCTCATTGTAATGGAAGGATTCCGAGACAACTTGATAGATACAATGGGGAGTACTTTGAGACTTCCATAGAGGATCAGATTGTGGATCCCACTAGTTATAATGAAGTAGTTTTTGATACAGATGCTAAGTAGTGGCACGAGGCAATGGATTCTAAGTTAGAGTCTATGCACTCTAATGGTGTCTAGGAGCTTGTAAAAGCACCTACAGGGGTAAAACCCATAAGGTGTAAGTGAGTCTACAAGAGAAAAAGAGGAGCTGATGAAAAGGTTGAAACCTTCAAAGCTAGATTGGTAACCAAGAGTTATACCCAGAAAGAAGGTATCGATTACGAAGAAACCTTCTTGCCAATAGCCATGCTTAAGTCCATCAAGATACTCCTTGCCAGCGCTTGTCATTATGACTATGACACATGGCAAATAGACGTCAAGACAACTTTTCTTAATAGAGAGCTTGACGAGACCATTTATATGACCCAGCTAGAAGGATATATTGTAATAGGCCAAGAACATATGGTGTGCAAGCTTAAGAAGTCCATTAATTGGCTTACGCAAGCATCTAGGGCATGCAACATCAAGTTTGATCATGCAATCAGGTCCTTTGGGTTTGAGCAAAACATTGATAAACCATGTGTGTATAAGAAATGCAACGGAAATGCTGTAGCTTTCCTAATTCTGTATATGGATGACATCTTGTTGATTGGGAATGATGTGGGCCGTTCTCATTCATAAAGCTTTGGTTATCTTCTCAGTTTCACATGAAAGATATGGGAGAAACAAGCTCTGTTCTTGGGATCAAGATCATACGAGACCGAAAGAACAGGAGGCTTGCATTATCCTAAGCTTTCTACATAAAGAAGATATTGATGAGGTAAAATATGGAAAACTCCAAGAAAGGTCTTTTTTCTTCTAGACATAGAGGTACTCTATCTTAGGACTAATGTCCTTGGACACCCGAGGAGATAAAGAAGATGAAGAAGGTCCTATATGCTTCATTAATAGGAAGCCTTATGTATGCCATGATATATACCAGGCCAAATATTTGTCATGCTATTGGCATGGTTAGTAGATACCAGTTAAACCCTAGACTAGATCACTGGACTGTGGTCAAGCAAATATTCAAGTTTCTTCAGAGAACTAAAGAATATATGCTAGAATACCACGCAGATCATCTAGTACCATCGGCCTATATAGACTCAGACTTCCTGTCAGATAGTTCCAAGAGGTTTACTTCTAGCTTTGTTTTTACTTTGTCAGGAGGTACAATTTCATGAAAGAGTGTGAAGTAGAAATACATCACATACTCAACCATAGAAGCAGAGTATGTAGCAGCATCTGAGGCTACAAAGGAAGCCGTGTGGATGAAGAAGTTCCTTACTAACCTAGAGATTGTCCTAGCTGTAGAGAGATCCATTGTCTTGTACTGTGACAATACAGCTGATATTACATAGTATAAAGAGCCCAAGATCACAGCAGGGGCAAGCATATTAAGAGGAAGTACTACTTCATCTAGGAGTTCATCTAGAGAGGTGACATAGTGATAGAGAAGATCGCTTCAGCTGAGAATTTAGCAGACCCATTCACAAAGACTCTTCTAGAGAAAGTGTTTGCCACACATGTAAAATCTATGGGTGCTAGTTGATAAGAAGTGATCTTTAGTGCAAGTGGAAGATTGTTAGGATTGGATGCCCTAAAGATCACTTGTACACGGATATTAGACTAGACGTTTGATCATTTTTTATATTTATGAGTATTTCTTACATATATTATCTCTTGTATATATGTGTAATACATTGTGTAAAGGTCTAATGATATAGTCCAATTACTTAGGTATACAGTAAGGCTGGATGCACAGTAGGTCCAAGACTAGTTTTTGGATATGTCATAAAGATGTCCATAACCAGATGGCAATGTTAGGCACTCTACTGAGACAAGACTATAGTGGGCAAGTCTCTTCCGATAAGGGTGATCTACCAAGGTCATTGAAGGGTTTTTCCAGACTTTATTTCTAGTACGTGTGTCATGCATTAGATAGGATCACTATAAGTATGTCTTCTGAACTGTGCCATCACATATAGAGGACAAGATACTCACTACTTTCAAGTGACCAATGCTTTTAACCTTAAGCATACATGGATGAACTGGTGATGTTAGGGTGCAACACTTTGATGTACCATAAGGAGAGGTCTTGAGTGATAAGATTGTCTATCTCATACGTTGGGTGTTGTGTTCTAATCAATCAGGACATGCATATGCAACAACAGAGTCTATGTGCCACCTTAGATTGGTCTTGTTGGTCATCATAAATCTAGATCTAATGATATTATCCTTCAAAGGTATATTAGTCATTTGGCTTTTGGGTCACTCCCTAGATCAAGAGATCCATGACCAAGTGGTGATTACTTATTAGACTAAAGATTCCAAGGTTTTAGGTGTAGTCTTGAAGGTAATGGTGCCTTTTGACAGACCTTGACTACGGGTGGACATAGAGGGAGATTTTGGTCATTTTGCTCAGTTGGTCAAAGATAGTGGTAACTTGTTGTGACCTGTTTCTACTTAGCCAATGATTATCCTTAGAGTGCAGCTTTGGTCTTCTAGTGGAAATAGATCGAGGTCAAAATGGCCTTAATGTCGTCAAAGTGGTGGCAAAGGTATTTTGGTCATTTTGGGAGCCAAGGGTAATAATGTTTTTTCGGTCCCTTCACTAGTCATGTTTCTAACGGATGTAATTAATTGAGATCATCTAATTATGTAGATACTTTATTGAGATATAAATTTAATAGAGAAGGAAAAAGATTTTATCCAAGTTTTTCCTTATCAAATTTATAGGCATCTCAATAGGATAATTGGGTTCCATAGAATTAGATATTATGGAGTAGGAGAGAGAAAGGAATATCTTAGATATCTAATCCATAAGGCGTATTCCATTTCTAGAATGAGTATAGTTGAAAACTTAATTGTTTCTAAGAACTTACCCAATTAGGGTTATTATGCACTATAAATAGTGAGCTAACAATAATACACCTTGAGCCTCTTTGCCTTTTTCATAAAGGTGTGTAGGAATTTTCACCTAATACATCAAGAACACACACTATTCCATAGATCTTCAATTATAGTTGTTCTAGATGCTTTTCCACTACATAGCATCACATATTCTAGCTTTGAAAGGATATTATAGTGAAGTAGGCCAATCGAGAGGCTATTTTGATGGAGATTTTACAAAGCATAAAGACCACTCACTTGAATGATTAACTCCTTAAAGGTATATCACTTAATCTACTAGAGTATATGTTAAATCATGTTATGCTTTTGTGTGCAAACATCTTTATATTGCTTGTTCTATCACCATATTAGATACGACATTTAAATTGTTTTAAAGCATAATGATCCATAGATTATGTTGTAGCAATCCTAATCCTAACAAGTAGTCACTTGAGGTCACTCCGATTTCTATTCCTAGTGACATCAGTGATGATAGTGAGGTTAATCCCCCTTTGGTTGAACCTACCCTATCTTTAGAGCTTAAACCCTTTCCCGAGCATTTGAAATATGAATTTCTAGGGCTCAATAAGACTCATCCTATCATTATAGCTTTGGATTTGTCTAGTAAGCACGAGAAGCATTTGTTAGATGTCCTTAAAGACCATAGGAGGGCCATAGGGTGGAAGATTGAAGATCTGAGAGGTTTAGATCCTTCAATGTGCATGCATAGGGTACACCTTGAGGATGAACCAATTCCTTATAGTGAAATGCAGAGAAGACTGAACCCACATATGTCTGAGCTTGTAAGAAAAGAGATCATTGAGCTCTTAGATGTAGCCATCATTTGTCCGATCTCTGATAGTGAGTGAGTCAGTCTAATCTAGGTAGTTCCTAAGAAGTTAGGGATCATAATAGTTGAGAATGAGAGAGTAGAGCCTATTCCTACATGTCCACCCACAGGATAAAGAGTTTGTATTGACTATAGAAAGCTCAACTCTAGGACTAGAAAGGATCATTTCCCTTTGCTCTTCCTTGACCAAAGTTTAGATAGTATAACTGGGCATAGCTACTATTATTTTCTAGATGGGTATTCAAGGTACAATTAGATCCCCATGTTTCTTGAGGACCACGAGAAGACCACATTTACTTGCCCTTATGGCATATTCACTTATAGGAGGATGCCTTTCAGTCTTTACAATGTGCCTGCTACATTTCAAAGGTATATGATGGCCATTTTTAGGGACATGATTGAGAAGCACTTAGAGATTTTCATGGATGATTTCTCAGTCTTTGGAGATAGCTTTGATGAGTGCCTTAGTCACCTACCTTTAGTCTTAGACTAGCGTGTTGAGATAAACTTAGTGCTTAGTTGGGAGAAACTGCATTTTATGGTGCAAAAAGGCATAGTCTTTGGTCTTGTAATGTCTTCCCAGTGTATTCAAGTTAACCTAGCTAAGGTAGAGCTCATAGAGAAGTTGCCCATTCTTAGGAGTGTTAGAGATGTGAGATCTTTTCTAGAACATGCCAGGTTCTATGTAGGTTCATTAAGGATTTTAGCTACATAAGACATCCATTGTCTAGGCTCTTAACACAAGATGTCCCATTTCTGTTCGATAATGAGTGTGTTGGAGCATTTGATAGGCTTAAGTTCGGATTGTCCTCTTCCCCTATCATCTACCTATCTAATTACAGTCTTCCTTTTGAGATTATGTATGATGCATCTGATTTTGCTATAGAAGCTACTTTAGGATAGAGAAAGGATAGGTTGCTCCATGTCATTTGCGATGTTAGTAAGACATCAGATGAGGCTCAAAAGAAATATACCACCACGAAAAAAGAGCTTGTGGCTATAGTATTCTCCCTTAATAAGTTTACATCATATATCCTAGGGTCCAAGGTCATAGTTTAAACCAATCACGTAGCTTTGAGGTATCTTTTAGCTAAAAAGGAATCTAAGCACTGCTTGATTAGGTGGATGCTCCTTCTTTAAGAGCTTGATGTTGAGATTAAGGACAAGAAGGGTAGTCAAAATTCAGTTACCAATCATCTATCCCGTCTCATTCATGAGTCCGTTAGTGATTCTCTCTCCTTTCATGATTCTTTTCCAGAAGTGCAATTATTTGCCATTTCTCACCTAACACAATGGTTTGCACACACAGTAAATTATCTTGCCATAGGGTAGTTTCCCTCCCATTGGGAGAAGAGAGAGATATAGGTTCTTGGCATAGGTTAGACATTTC
This sequence comes from Cordia subcordata, assembly GCA_028554755.1. NCBI lineage: Eukaryota > Viridiplantae > Streptophyta > Magnoliopsida > Boraginales > Cordiaceae > Cordia > Cordia subcordata. Next base: position 11,621,483 of record JAPTOF010000007.1, on the reverse strand, counting down.
TTGTGGGAAGATCCTTATCTCTTTAAGGTTTGTGCAGATTAGGTGATTTGCTGGTGTGTGCCCGAGGATGAGTTTGAGAGTATATTGAGTATGTGCCATAGAGAGGGTTGTGGAAGTCACTTTAATTGTAAGAAAACCACAACTAAGGTCTTGTAGAGTGGATTTTTATGGCCCATACATTTTAGAGATACCCAAGAGTTTTATAGGAGATGTATTAGATATCAGTAGTCTAGGTCCATTTCTAAGAAAGACATGATACCTTTGTCCCATATTCTTCCTTGTGAGTTATTTGATGTTTAGGGCATCTATTTCATGGGTCTATTTCCACCTTTCTTTGGCTACTAGTACATCTTAGCTGCTATAGATTATGTGTCTAAATGGGCTAAGGCGATTCCCTCACATATTAATGACCATAAGGTTATGGTGAAGTTCATTAAGGAGAACATCTTTGCTAGATTTGGAGCCCCTAAAAGGACACTTGAGGCTTTACTTAGAAGATACTCAGTCACACATAAGATTGCTACCCCTTATCACCTACAAACTAGTAGACAAGTTAAAGTGTCTAATAAGGAGATAAAGTCCATTTTAGAGAAAATAGTTAGGCCGGATAGGAAAGATTGGTCTACTAGCTTGAGTGATGAATTATGAGCCTACCATACTGCATTTAAGACTCCTATTGGAATGTCTTTATAAAGGCTAGTGTATGGGAAAGCATGTCACTTGCGGGTTGAGCTAAACATAAAGAATATTGGGCCATCAAAGCCCTAAATTTTGATATGGCAAGAGTGGGTGATAAACAAAAGCTAGACCTAGTGGAGTTGGAAGCGCTTAGATTCGAGGCATATAAGAATGCCAAGCTCTACAAGGATAATATGAAGAAAATACATGATAGGCATATTCTTAGGAAGTCTTTCTCTCCTTCCAATGGAGTTTGGTTGTTTAATTCTCGTTTGAAGCTCTTTCTAGGTAAGTTGAAGTCATCCATATAAGGTGATTAAAGCATACCATTCCGGAGATGTGAAGATAAGAGATTCGAAGGATGGCTGGGAGATGACAGTGAATAGACAATGCCTAAAGCATACATTTGACCCAAGCATCAGTCATGTAAAGATTATTAAGCTTCAGGATCCCATTTATGGAGAATGATGAGTTGGTGATTGCTTGGTTGATAGCATGGTGGTTAGCGCTACTAAGAGACAACTTAGGTTAAATTTGGTATTTTTTGTTCTTTGTTTTCGTTTTCTTTTCATTTTTTTTCTTTTTAGCCCTCATAAGTGGTTATCACCTATCCCATTTCCCTTAAGATACACCTTTTTTATCATTTGCACATGCCAATGCAAGCTTTCATAAGCAATATTACTAATGTTTGTACTTTGTGAGTGTTGTGGAATGACAGGGTTAATAGATGATTAAATTAATCATTGGCATTGAAGATCTTCAAAAGAACACAAGGTCTTATCTATCCTTTCTCCACGCGTCCCATTTTGTGTACCCTTTCCCCACTACCCTTACATGCTTTGAGGTATTTGTTTATTGTGTAGTTTTGTTCTATTTGCTAGGACAAGAAAAGTTTAGGTTTGGGGGTGTGAGAGTTTTGTTTTCTTGCTTTATACTTTGTTTAGGGTAGATTGCATTATTTTCGTAAAAATGGTGAAATTTTTTCAATTTTTTTATGCATATAGAGTTGTTTATCTCTTTGTTGATCAGAATGATGGCTCTTGTCATTGACTTAATTGATTGGAGAAGATAATGTTGTATTATAGGGAGTGAATAGAGTAAAGAGACAACTAGGATTTTGAGGAGATGCCTTTTGAAAGCTATGGGGAGTGAGCACATCTAAGAATGCATCTTGTAGCTATCCCATGACTTGGTTGGAAAAAGTGTTTCAAGAGGGTTATTGATATGAGTGCCTCTTCCTTGACCGGTTCTTTTAGTGCGCCTTAGCCTCTTATTTTTCTTTTTCTTTTGATTCATGTTATGTTTTAGAAAAATGCAAAAAAAATTGGAAAAAGGCAAATTTGTGAAAAAAAAATGAAAAATGTGAAAAATCCAAAAGGCACCAAAAAGATGAAAAAGTGAGGTTCATTGAATAAAGTGTTAAGTGACATAATGTCGACTTAGCACAAGTTTCTCTTTCCGTTCTTTCGATCGCATTATGAATAAGGCTCTTATGTCATTTGTAAGCCATTGTGATTGTACCTTCTTTCTCCTTGTATCTTTGAGGCTATATGTATATTGGGAGTCCATGTTAGTTGAGGGGGCACGAAGTATCAACATCCCAGGTGCGTCCGTTAGAATCCTAGGTTTGTGGTTGTTAAAGCTACTTGGGAACTTCTCATGACATGTGAGGACCCTTGTGAGTAAGGGAAGGATCTGAAAAGGCTTAGGGATCCTTCTTGTAAAAGGAATGAACCTTTCATACTGATGTCTCTCTAGAGGTGCAAGCCCTAAAGATTCACAAGCACACGGATTGATGTAGTGTAGTGTGTATGAGAACAAGTGTCGAACTACAGGGAGACTATATTGTGGAAATGATCATAGGCGTGTATGTCCTAGAAAGTGCCTAAAAAGAAAACTTAAACTAACCATATTTTTTGTGCTTTTTGAATATATAGGAGCTTAAGGGAACGAAAATAAAACTACTCTATTGGAAATGGGAATGGAAGACGGGAAAATAAGCTAATCTAGAGGAAAATTGACAATTGGCATGGGTTAGGGTAACTTATGCTTGGGAAATGGCTTAACTATAGGAAGCTCTTTAACTAGGTCGCTATCTAGTGTCCTAATTTTTTCCAAGGAATCGGTGTGATTCCATCTTTAGGCGTGCACTCCTAGAGCTACGGCATGGTCCTTATGACCTAGGGCCATAAGAGGAACTAAATAGCTTCCCAAGTAACCTAGAACAAACCTACCTTAGTTCCTAAACCATTGGCTGGATTTAATGCCAAGACCTAGGGTTATTAAGGTCAACTAAACCCACTCGGACTCTTATTAGCTAGATTTACAGCTAAAGGGAACTCGATCTAGGCTAGTCCTAAATTGTGCACCTTCATCTAGGGTCACTAAAGTAGGATTTGACCTATGTGTGCAATCCTAAGTGTTCTAGCCTATGGTGTTGCGAATAAGTGGACCTATTTGACTACCAAACATCATCATGCTCTGATTACACCATCAATAGCAATTGGGTACCAACACGTAGGCATTATTGAAGTTATATTCACTACTAGGCATGCTATCACACATATAGACATGAATAAAAGCAATACCCACTTCATTAAATCTACACATAGACACATAGACATGATTATAGAATGGATTAAAGGTGTTTAGTAGCAAATAAACTCCAATTTATATACATACTACTTACATAGGCATTTTATCAAGCATCTAGACATGTGTTGAATAAAAGCCATTGAACAAGAAAAAAAACAAAGTATATATCTATATATATATATATATATATGTATATATATATGTGTGTGTATATATATATGTGTATATATATGTGTATATATATGTGTGTATATATATGTGCATATATATATGTGTATATATATATATATATATATATATATATATTTGTTAAGTCATCAAATCCTATAATGTAAGAGTGTTAAATCAACCTATTACGCAAGCTAAATCACCCTAATCAAGTCTACTCAAGCATAATATAAAATAGGATGAAAGAGAGAATATGAAACTTCCTTTCCATCCTAGCTATCCTTGTACAAATTTGAGCAAATCCTCACTCAAAAGTTGTTAAATCCGACTAAACAAGCTTGAATCCAAGTAGGAAATGTGTGAAAAGATGTGTGTGAGGTGGGTGAGTTAAGGTTTGGTGTGTTTGAAAAGTGGGTGTGAAGTACGTATGAATTAATGATAATAAATGCTGAAAATCAGCTCCCATTTATAAGCAGTAGCGACACTACCAATCAACCCTACCGGCTGGCCGGTAGATAAGGGGTCGACCAGTTCTCTAAATGGCAATCTGGAATTACCGGCTAACTAGTTCAGCCGGTAAGCTCTTCTTTTCTTTGGATTTGTCGACTGACCCTACCCGTCAGCCAATATCGTTTAGGGGTCAACCGGTTCCTCCTTTTTTACTTCAATCTTCATCTTCTTTGCCTTTGGCCTCTTTCCTATGACTTGTACACCTTGTATCTTCATCACCCATCATCTTGCAAGCTTCAGTCTGTAGCAAATGTACTACATTAATTCCACTATATATGCATATAACACCTCTAAAATATATAGAAAATTCAATAGAAACACACACCAAATCAAAGCACAACATATACTCCTTTGATTCACCAAGATAGCAAGTCAATGCCTTTGGTAACCCTCTTTGGTTTCTTAAAGATAAACTTAGGTCTGATCATGCCTGGGGACAAGCAAGGAGAAGGTTTAGGGGTGTTGATGTGTCTTGGTTTTGAGTGTGTTTATTTATGAATTTCCTTATGTTTTAGAAGTGTTTTGTGATTATTTGTTGGCATTAGTGTAGTACTTATAGTATATTTGTGCATATGCATTGCTAAGTGTCTGTAGTTGAGTTTTCGGGTTAAATGCTACATTAAATGCCCAATTTTGTGTCTTAGATGAGTTATATGATGGAGAATGAGCTTGAACGATGAAGAACGGGGACGTGCGGGTCGTAGGATAAAGACTGATGTGCTTTGATTTAGTGTGTGTTTGTATTGCATTTTCTATATATTTTAGAGGTATTATGTGTATATAAAATGGCATTAGTGTAGTACTTTTGCTAGAGATAAGCTTAAGCGAAGATAATTGTGCATAGATGAGTTTGGTAGATAAATGCTACACTAATTGCTTGATTTCATGATTTAGGTGAGACTTAGGTTGAAAACAAGGATTACACGATGAAGGGTGATGAAGATAAAAGGTGTACAGGTCGTGGGCAAGAGGCTAGAAGCAAAGAAGATGAAGATTGAAGCAATAAAGAAGAATCGGTCGACCTCAGAACCCATCGGCTGACTGGCTAGGCCAGCCGGTAATTCTAGAGCACTGGTCAGCCAGACACTCCAGAGTGTACACTCTGGAACTGGTTGACCCCCTTATCCACCAACCAGCCAGTAAGGTCAACCAATAATGACACTGGAGGCTATAAATAAGACTCGATGTGTCAATATTTTCAATCATCCATTCACATACACTTCATACCCATATTACACACACTAAACCCTACTTCACCCTCCTCAAACACACCTAGTAACACAGGCCCACTTAGATCTAAGATCTTTTGTAGGATTTTAACAACATTTAGTGAGTGATTTGCTCAAGATTGTACAAAAACAATATAGGATGGAAGGGGAGTTTCCTCAACACTCTTTCATCTTATTTACTTTAATGTTTGAGTAGATTTGATTAGGGTGACTAAGCTTATGTAATGGGTTAATTTTATACTCTATGTTGTGGGATTTTTCATGGCTTATATATACATACTTTATTATTCATGTGAATTTCTTTTTCTCAATACATGTCTAGATGTTTGATTAATTGCCTAGATGAGTAGTATGTGTATAAATTGGAGTTTATTTGCTATAGAACACCTCTAATCCATCTAATATGCATGTCTATGTGTTTATTTATGGATTGTATGAAGTGGGTTTACTATATTCACATCTATATGAGTATAAGCATGATTTATGGTGAAAATAACTCCAATTTTGCTTACTTGTTCATACCCACTTGCTTATAATGGTGTAAATCAAACATGGTAATGTTTTGGTAATGAATAGGTCGACATATTCACAACACTTTGGCCTAGAACATGTAGGATTACATTTTTTAGACATCAACCCACTATAGTGTCCCTAGAACGACAGTGCACAAGTTAGGACTAGCCTAGTTAAAGATCCTTTGTTTTAAATCCAGTTAATAAGAGTCCGGCTGGGGTCTAGTCAACCTTGGTGACCTTAGGTCTTGGTTTTAAATCCAACCAATGGTCTAGGAGCTAGGGCAAGATTGTTCTAGGACACCTAGGTAGTTTTCTAGTCCCTCCTATGGCCTTAGGTACATAAGGACCACACCATAGCTCTAAGTGTACATGCTTAGGGATGGATTTGCACTGAGTCCTAGGGATTAATTAGGATATTAGCTAGTAACCTAGTATTAGAGCATTACATAGATAAGCCAATTCCCTTAATCCTATAGCATATGAGTTAAGAATCACCCATTAGTAAGCTTAAGTTACCCTAACACCTTTCCATTCGTTAAATCCCTCCAAGATTAGCTTGATTCCCATTTTCCTGTTCCTATTCTTAGAGTGTAGTTACTTTTTCCTTCATTAGCTCCCTACATTCCAAAAAGTACAAAAATATGCTTAGTCTAGGTTTCTTTTTAGGCATCTTCTAAAGCGCACACAGAGGATTCCTTCCACACATTAGTCTCCTTGTAGTTCGACACCCGCACTTGTACACGCTATATTGCATGATCCATATGCTTGCAGTCTTTTAGGGCTTGCACCTTAGAGGCACATCAAAGACCACAAGCAAGAAAGAAGAAGATTGAAAGCCTAAGGGGTAACCAGTCAACTTAAAGGAACTGCTGATCGACCAACCAGGTCAACCAACCACCCCAGAGACCAAGGAATTTTACCGGTCAAGCTATCCCCAGGAGTCGGTCGATCGGTCAGTCCAGATAGCATCCCGTTTTAGTCTGTCAGGTGAAGGTCAACCAGCAGTATGCAAAAACTGCTATAAAAGCTCGATTTTTGCAGCATTTGAAGGGACTTTTTACACTTTTTTCACAAACACTCTCACCCATCTCATACACACTCACCAACACACATTAACACTTAGAATCAAGCACTTGGGTGGATCAAAACATTTAAGATTGGAAGATTTGCTGAAGTTTTGTAAAAAAAAATTGCAAGGATGAGAGATAAGTTTTCTTCTCTCTCTTTTATCCTTATTTATTCCATGTTTGAGTAGATCACTTTAGGGTGATTAAATCTTGTATTATGGGTTAGTTTAATATCTATTGTTATAGGATTATTGATGGCTAATATATATGCTTAGATTTTATGGTTTTAATGGCTATTTTCTTACATGTCTATGTGTTTGATAATACGCCTAAATAAGTGTGTGTGTGTGTATATATACACGCGTACATACATATATACATATATATATATATATATGTACATGTATATTGAGGTTTATTTGCTATTAATCACTTCTAAATTATTATGTGAGCATGTCTATGTGTTTGGTAGTTGAATATGTCTATTTATTCACGAATACCATGTGTAGAACGTGTATGAATATGCAGTCATATGCTAAACCTAGTAATGTGATAATCGATTAACAGTGCATAACTAAAGACTAGCCTAAGATTGAGTCTCCTTTTGCTTTAAACGTAGCTAACAGGTTTTCAATTAGGATTAGGCAACCTTAGATGGACTAGGTCTTTCTTTAAACTAAGCCAATGGTTTAGGCACTAAGGTAGGGTTAATCTAAGTCACCTAGGAGATTAGTTAGTTAGCCCTAAAACCCTAGGTCATAAAGACCGCGCTATGTTGTAGGTAGACGTTGCCTGGGGATAGACTTGCACTGAGGCCTAATAGATGATAAGGTAACTAATTAGGATGTTAGTTAAGAGCAATCCCCATGATTTAACCCATAAATTAATCATGTAGCAATAATGTATTATGTTGCCCATAATCAAGTAAAAATCACCCTAATTCCAGTTCCATTAGTGTTCCTCTTAGTTCGCCTGCATTTGTTCCCTTTCCATCCATTCTCCCTTAGTTAGTTCCCTTTAGTTTAGGTTTATTTTCCCCATTGAGCTCCCTTTAATTCAAAAACTACCAAAAAGATTATTAGTTTAGGTTTTATTTAGATAACTCCCTAGAGCACACTTCTTAGAAGTCTTTCCCCATTGTAGACTCCCCGTGAACACGACCTGGCAGTCTCACACACTACATTACACACGACCCGTGTGCTTGTGAGCTATTTTAGGCTTTTGCTGAAAAGATTGCATCACTTGTTTTAGTTTAATTTTAGTTCTCATAACCAATTGCTCAATTAAATTCTCTGCAAGCACTTAGGCACCTTAAGAGCACCTTTCCATGAGTTCCCAGAATTGCCTCCCTATGGGTTCAACCTCGCATTTGCGCACTATACTACAGTCACACATGTACTTGTGAGTTAAAACTTGGTTTAGAATTTGCATCTAATTTCCTATCGTAAGTCTATCAAATGGTTGAGTTGAAAGAATAAATTGTAGACCTAATTATGCTATTAAGGGTACTAATGTATCTTTTGAGTCTTTAAGATTACTTTGATCTTACTTGCCTTGGAGATTACTTGTTGTTGCCTTGGAATTCAAGTCAAGGAGCTTAATTGATGCACATCTTGAAGACTTGAAAAGAAGGGGTGACATAACGAAAGAGACAGAAAATGTAAGGGACGTAGACGTGAACGTTATATTGCAAGGTTGCCTTTCTTCTATGCTTCTTGTCTTTTTTGACTAAATTGTGTTACAGTATATTCTCTAAATGTTTTCAAAAAATTTATGCACTTTTAAAAGTTCCTATATCTAAAAAATTTGCTTTGAAAACTTGATTTTCAAGAAAATGGGAGCTTGGAACTTGAATGGAGTTAAACTCATTTCAAAATCCTCTGCTGAAAGAGAGCTATCTAGTCGACCAGACATGAAGAGACCTCACCAGATAGTGAGTATTGAATTGTAGTTTGGCCTTTCACGCACCCGAATATACCAAAGCTCTATCAATAAGGATTTTTTAAGCCATTCACGGGAGAGGTGTTCGGGTACTAGTACAATTCAATTCTCACCCAGACTTAAGCTAACACTTAAAATATGACCCAAAACTAGCCCTTTTTTGTACAATTGTACAACCTTAACCACTTCTAAATGTTCAAATTTGATTTTAAGGCTTCTCTAAATGTCTTTAACAACTATTTTTTCAAATGAGAGAATTATAAGAAAACAATTAATATTTTCAATTGCATATCTTGATTCAGGAAGAATCAAATTTTGGGTTTCTTAATTCTAGATGAATGAAGATTGTAAGTTGGTTCATGCTAAATTAACATTTGAAAAGCATGAGTTTGGATTTAATGGAGATTGTTGAGATACTCGACCGAGGTGATCGAGGAATGGATGCAGGCAAAGCGTCCAACCACTATAAATCCTGTGTGCACTTTTTTTGTTACTTTGCTTTGTTGATTTTTCTTATTGCAACCTTACTATCAAAGTCTTGGTTGAAGTTTCAATTTAATTAGTTTGAAAATATAGAATTCGTTGTTGAAACACTCTATTCATACCCCGCCACGTTTGTTGACTCATAAGTGGTATCAAGAGTTTTGTTCTACGAGGTAGATTAATTATCTTGTAAGAGATCCTACAATTGCAAGCGAATCTTCTACTTTTGATAAAGGTTCTCACCTTTCAAGCCTCTATGGTTTGACGGCATCAGTTATCCCTATTAGAGGAGATGTCTAGAAATATATATCTAATCAGTTAACTATAAGATTCAAGTCTTGGTTGAGGATGGTCCATTTGTGCCCACAAAGGTCAATAATGACGGGACCACGGTGCTCAAAAAGACTAATGGATTGACCAATGAAGATAAAGCCAAACTCAAAAAAAAAAACTCAAAGGTACCTAACATTATCCATTATGCAGTGAATAAAACCAAATATAATCGGGTATGTAATTGCAAGTTTACTAAAAGATGTGTGGACTTGTTTGATATATCATGTCAAGGGACCATCAAGTTAAAGACACTAAGATTGTTTTATATATTAATGAATATGAGCTTTTTAGAATGAAACCAAGAGAAAGCTTAAGAGGGTGTTTGGCTTTGCTTATTTTAGGTGCTTAAAGGGCCTGTTTGGATTGGCTTTTTTCAAGAAAAAAAAGTAAGCACTTTTTTTGGTTGAAAAAGTTACATTAAATTCGCAATAACTATTTGATTTGGCTTCTAAAAAAGCTAAAACTCTGAAAAAAGCTTAAATACAGCTTTTTTTATAAGCCAGAATTTTCAGCTTCTCAAAAAAAGCAGTTTTTCAAAAGCTGTTAAAAAAAAACTTTTAAAAAAAGCCAATCCAAACGAGCCTATAAGCACCTAGAAAAAAGCACCCAGACACATGCTTTTTACTATTTAGGTGCTTATAAGCACCAACGAAGTAAAGCCAAAACTCTCTAAGTGATATGTATCAACAATTTGTAAATATTGTTAACAATCTAAGTGTTTTGCATAAGTACCCAATTGATGAGCTCAACCAGAAAATCTTGCTTGCATTTTCAAAAGAGTACAAGACAAAGGCAACGTTGATTTGGGAGTCCAAGAACTTAGCCTCTTTGACAGTTCATAAGTTGATTTACAACTTGGAGATGGGGGACTTGTGCTCAATCAAGGGAAGTTTTGGGATGAGAAAGAGAAAAACATAAAGAAATTAGTTGCTTTACAAGCTATTGAGAAGAGGATAAAAAGGATGATGATAGTGATTAGGATGTGGCTACAATTGCAGGGAATTTGAGAAAGTTCATGAAGTTCAAGAAGATAAAGAAAGGTGAATCTAGAAGAAGAAAGGAAAAGAGAAGGCTGGTAATGAGATGATTTGCTTCAATTGCAAGAAGCGTGGACATATTAAGGCAAAGTGTCCCAAGCTTATAAAGAAGGGGAAGAAAGCTATGCAAGCCACTTAGGATGATACTAACTCAAGTGATAGATCTAGAAGCAAGAAAGATCAAGAGCAAATTACTAACTATGGTTGCTTCATGGTCAGAGACTAGGTAAGTATTAATTGATACACTTCTTCTAGTCATAATAGTCCTTTCGCACTTTACTAAGAAGAGTTTATGAAAATGAATTGTCTGATGCTACGCATGAATTGCACAAGGATCTTGCAAAAATGCTTAAGAAAAACAAAACACTTCAAAAACAAAAAACTTAAAAAGGAAACTTTGTTGAATGAAAATCAAAAGTTGAAAGTCGAGGTTGATATTTGCTTTTGAAAAGGATTTGCCAGAAGATGAAATCTCTTGTTTAAGGAAAGAAAATGATGATTTGAGAAGGTTATTGAGAATTTTACAAAAGGAAAGGAAAATCTTGATGTTTTACTTGGTTCTCAACAAAAATCTTTTGGAAGAGAAGGAATTGGTTTTGATCCATCTTTATATCAAATAGTTTTCAAAAATAAGTTTGTAAAAAGATCAACCTGAAGTAATGCATCTACCTCATATGCTAGCTATGTTTCAACATTAATTAAAAAAAGAGGTCATACCTCCACTAAATGCAAAGTGAAAAATTATGTGGAAAAGAAACTTTTGTGCTAATTCGGACGAGACCCAATAGGTTGTGAAGAACACTAACCTCTAACGATCCAGAGGAATTGGGAACCTAGAATGAATTGATTGCCATTTTGTAGGTGAATAAGCTTGGAATAAAATGGATGTTGAAGAACAATTGTTCCAAGATTGAAGAAAGCCTAAGTAATTTATATTATGTGCTTTATATGCCTTATATGATAATTATCATAGTGATTATTGTGATTTCCTTTGCTCTTTATATAATGCTTATTGAGATGTAAAATGTTGATCGTTATAATTTGATCATGGAAGATAGACTATGTTTCTTATTATGATGATGTTTTGGTGTTAGAGAAATGGTTAATAATTCTTGATGCATAAATTGCTATTGAACAAGAGCATGTTCTAAAGATGATCAAAATGCAAAGAAATCATGTTGCTTAATAAAAATGCCTGATGATAAGATTATGGTATTCTGATATCTACATCTGTATGATTATAATTTCCATGCTCTATTGCGCCAATTTGTGAAATGCTTGTCCTTGATTGTTGATGATATATGATAGTGACACAAGTGTCTTCAATTTGTTGTATAAACTTGCAAGTAGACTTGACGTGTTGATTGCCATAATGCTTATCAAGATTTGGTATGTTGAATTTAACATATTGATTGCTATGATTGATTATGAGGGCTAATAATTATTGTTGGAGAATATCTCATATCATGATGATGATTAGGTATTAGGTGAGCAATTAAGAATTCTTGATGCATGGATTGCTAATTGGAAGAAAGCATGTTTTGATGATGTTTAAAATGCAAAGAGAAACAATGTTGCTTGCTAAAAGAGCTTAATGATGAGTTACTCCTATGATGATATTTTTATGTGCATGTTGATAATTCTATTATTTATTGTGCCAAATTGTTAAATGCTTGTCCATGGTTAAAGATGATACGTGATTATGGTATAAGCAGCCTTGGATATGGTAGCATGAACTTGTGAATAAGTTTAACTAAGAGGATGTTAGTCAATGGGGTGTAGTACCCCAATTTACAATTTGGGGTCAATATGGAATAATAAAGATTTCATGAGGTCATTTTGTAATTTCTACCTTTTGTTATAAATATCTATCATTCTAGAGAATTCTATTTAAGAGAAGATATTTCATTTCTTCTTCTTTGGAGCATCACACGAGAGACAGAGAGAGAGAGACAGAGGATCCTACATTTTCACTCAATGAAGTTATGGATTAAGCTTGATCTTTTGGAAATAAGTCTAGATCAATTATAAAATACAAAGGTTAGTTCTTGTTTCTCAAACTTGCTATGAGTTTAACTTGTGAAAGTTAGAGCTTTGACTAATCGTATGATTTTGTTACATATTATTGAATGAAATATAGCATGAGTGATGATTATTCTCAGTATTTGGTGTCCTTAAGGTGACAAAAAAAGAAAGAAAATAGAGAGAGAAAAAAAACAAAGAAAGAGAAAAGGGGCTGAAATTTTCATTATTGCTTGCGCAGTATTTGTTTTAAATGCAATCGAGTGGTAAAATGTTATTGGATTTAGCTGAAATTTAACGGGTGTACTCTAGACTCATTGTTTTCCAATATGAACGGCTAGATTGTCATTTGGAGTCCCCAAACTATGCTAGTTATTCATGTTTTTTCAGCCTTATTTTCAGGTTTGAAGACTGTGAATTTTGAGGGCTTTGCTAAGGTAAGTGAGATTCCCTTCTCCCGACGAATCCCTCATGCCAACCATTATCCTTCCATGTCATCACTTTATTTGTCTTTGGTTAATACTGTATTCATAAATGCTTTTGGGTTTGACTTCAATTTCAGTTTCAGTTGTTATTTGTTTAATGTGTCCCAAAAATCATCATATGTCAAAAGATCATTGTAAAGCTTGCATAGCTCCATAAAGTCATGCTTATAGCCATTTTTGAAAAGCTAAGATCATTGTCTCACTTATGTTCAGTATGATCCCCATGTTCAAAATCTAAGTTAAGTTTGAATTCAAACTTGGAATCCCTTGATTTGGCCGTTATTATTTCAAGTCCTCGATATGCAGGAGAAATGTGAAAATCTATTGTTAGCATTTCTTGTCTTGGTTAACCAATGTTTACTCCTCTTTGACTAAGATAAATATTTACCCATTTTACTCTATGCATACCTTGATTTGTCACTTCTTTGCGAGTCAACTCTTGTGTCCCCTTTTAGTTTATGTTCAAGTATAACTTTGTAAATGTCGTCCAGGCTTTATATAGGATATTTCTTAGTAAATAAATTTTTGGAGTTCAAATTAGTTTGCTATCTATTGGAGTATCTTTGCCTTCGCTTTCCATTACTAGTTTAGATGCTGAGCTATATTATTCCTTCTCAATTGCAATTTTCCCATGTTTATGATTTGTTTCTCAATATCTTCCTTTATGTTCTTATGAGTTATTCTTGAGCCGATATTATCATTTGGTGAACTCGGCTATGTGTATGTGTTTCTCCTAAATGTTTAAAATGTGTACGATTGTCCCTTATTTACATTTATCCTTATTCACACGACTTTGAGAGTTTGATCCTTAAGCATTGATTCCTATCGTTAAGTGAATTATATAGCTTCCTTATCTATACACTATTTTTAGCAAATGTGAAAACTCCATAAAGAACTAAACTTTCTTGTGAAGTCCAAGAAAGCGGATGTCAATTTCAATTTGAATCATTAATATGTTTCAATCCTATTAAGTTGCTCATTTTGCCATACATACCTCTTTCCTTCATCATTCAAGTAGAAGATGCTAATCTATATTGTTGTACCTTGTTTTCCTAAACTATGAGCTTGTGGCGACTCTTCATATATGACTTAATTGGATCCAAGTTTTGTCTTGTGTCAACCTCCATATATGACTGATTCAGATTCAATCCTTACTTTTATCAGTTTCATCTTATGGCGTTCTTTCTATGAAAGCCTATTTTGTTATGTCACCCTAAATCATCAGTTTAAGTGGTCCTTAATATGTTTGATTCATCTTTCCTTCAATGTCGTAAGCTATAAATATATGTATATGTGTTACTATGTAAGAGGTGTACCTTTTGCCTGGTCAGAGCTTAATACTCACCTTATGTTATGTGCTATGCCTGGTGGTGGCGTAGTACTCACCTTGTGACTAGAGCTGCTCGGGTTTAAATGCAGCCATAGCTTATGATTGGCTAGCAGTCTTGTCTATGGCTAGGCCACTTGTGTTTCTTTCTCTTCAACATTGTGTTCACTTATTTATATGGCTAGCATTATGTTCTATCCTTGGCTACGTCATTGTATTCTATGTATTTGACCTTGTACCTTATTTTAGTTAAGCTTCTCATATCCTCACATTTGAGACTTCATCTTTTATCTCTGATCTATTCTATGTATTCATACATCTAGCACTATATCTTGCTCTTAGCTATGTCATCTGTGTATCTATGTGCTTAAACATTTGTTGTGTATTGTTCACTTCATTTTGTGCCCTTAGACTTTGGTCCTTCATTTGACTTTCAGTTATCCAACTGTGTGCTTTGTTAGTCATATGTTCACTTGGCTAGTCATTTTAGTTGTGACTACACCACTTTATGGTTTCTTTTTATTGGTTAGATGTATCATTTAGTCATACTATTTGTTCCACCTTCTCATTGAGCTTATATAATACTTATAAGAATCTCCTTTACGAATCTTTATGATTAGTAATAGGTATGATATTCAGTTATACCCATAATCTTTGCCTTTGCCAAATCCTTACCCCTATCTTTAGTATGGTTCCTCTATTTGTTTACTATGTCCTTAATATAGTTCATTCTTCAAACCTTTAAGTTTTGCTTCAAAAGTTTTTCCTTTGGGGATTCTAACTTACTGAGCAATTTTTACTCCCTATATTTCTTACATGCTTCTTATAAGGGCCCTAGGAATTTGATAACTCTATTTGACAAGTTAAGTCATTGAGTTTCACCTTAGATATCCATTGCCAATGTGAGGGTTCAGTTTTGAGGATGCGTTTCAAGGATATTTATGCGATTGCATATTCACTTCTATGGTTTGTGTGTTATAATGTTTGCTTTGAATTATAGATTTTGGTCAACCCTTCAATTTTGTAGTTTGTAGGATATATTTTATGGTTTAGATGCTCTGATCTTGAATTTTGAATGGTTTGGATTGTTTGTGAATTTAGCCTTGCAAGTTCAGGAATGACATAGGTGTGACATGGTGCATTCTAGTAGAATCTTATTAAAGTGTTTTATGTGAATGTGTGCTTGATAAAGAAAAGAACATAAACCTTTATGTAGGTTTCTCAATTAAAATTATCACATCAAGAGATCTCAAACTTTTACATATAGATTTGTCTAGATATAGATATGTCACAAGACATGACTAATCATGTTATGTGCTTAACTGTCTGATAGATTAGATCTTTTTTGAAAGAAAAGTTCTTATGATTTGTGAAATGATAGAAAGCCTCACATTGGATACTTCAAGATATTTTGATTGTCAATGCTTTGTGTTGAATGCCAAATAATATCTAGGTATATTTGATTCTAAATCTTACGAAAGATGTGTATATGATTAGTTATTCAACTAAAAGAAAGGCTTATTGGGTTTTCATCAAATAAAGATCCACAATTGAGGAATACATATGGTAAGTTTGATGAAACTAACACAATTTGGTCGAGAAAGGATTTTGATGATGTTGTAGGGAAATTGTATATGGTAAAAGAATTGCAACCCTTAACAACTCATCAAAAGGAGGTTGAAGAACACCAAGAGCAAAATTTGAAGGTTCAACCCCTTGATGAGCACACAATTGAAGAAGATCAACAATCAAGGGATGAACAAATATCACTATTGTATATGAAGACTTGCCAATAGTGTGAAAATGCATAAAAAATCATCATGTTGAGTAAGTCATTGATGATCTACCCAAAGGGATAAGAACAATAGGTAATACATACGCTTATACCACAATGTCGAGTCCAAGAACATGTAGGAAAACCAGCTTAAATGTAAAAAAAAAATTGATGAGGATTATGGCCTATCATGAAGCAATATGCTTAGCTGATATATATCCTTGATTGCAAAGTTACTCGATTGTGATATACTATGCTTGATCAAGAGATGCTTATTAAGAAAGAGGTATTTTTGCTTATTAGTGATATCTTGATTAATGTGGAAAGTTGTATTGAACTTATTTGACATTTTTACCAAACCATTGCATGAATACAAATGTTGCATGATTAGAAAGAATTTGGGAAGGCTTCAACTTCATTGGTTGTTTTTTATTTGTAAATATAAAAATGTTTGTGGTATGAAGTGGTTTGCATGTGTCTTGAATGAATTTTGATGATTTGAAGTGAAATTACGAAGTCTGGAGTGAGTTTATGTGATTGTATTGCATTTGCATTCATGAAAGTTTTTAAAAATCTATTTTGCTCAGTGTCGGGCAAGCCCTAAACCTTACCGTGTAACCAGATGAGCTCTACTAGACTCTAAAAAAGGGTTCACTGTTGGGTTAGGTTGTTTCCATTCGGGCAAAATGAGACATCATAGGGGGTGACTGGCCTGATGTCATAAAAAGGTAAAATAGGGTTATTTTTTTCAAATCTTTTTCACTTTTTACCTAATTCTCTTCCCTCGAAACACTAGTTTCTCCCGAGCCCACGTCTCAAAAGTCAATTTCACTAACCATAGTACAATTTTTTTTACAAAAGTCCTCTTATCCATTTCAAAAACAACCTTTTTCTACTGATTTGAGAAATCATGGGCGGAGAAGCATCATCTAGCGACACAAAGAACAAAGGAAAGGGTAAAGCAAAAGCTCAACCCAAAAAAGCAAATCAAAAGCCTCACACCAAGAAGCTCAAAGAGCCTAAAATCAAGATGGGAACAACTATGACACCTCTACATGGTATGACTTGAATACTATGAGAAAGATAATTATCAGATTAAGCTAAATCAAGAAGAAAATTAATAAATTAAATTAACTAAATAAACTAAGAAAAATGACAAAAATCAACCACAAAAATTGCAAGAATTAAAGTATGGAAATTCGCGAATCAGGGTGACAGCTAGAAAAATTATTCTACTTACGTTCGTCAACTTCGAGATTTCAAATTAAGCACTCGGGATTAAGGCTATAAGCTCTAATGCACCTAAATTAATTAACTAAAGATATTGAGACATAATCTATTTCATTGGCATAAATAATCTCTCACTTAACTCTAATTAATTAATCTACCAGGTCCTAGAGATTTAATTTAGACTACAAAGGCATAGGCTATTTTAGTGGCATAGTCTATCTCAATCTTGAAATAATTAATTAAATCTTGTCCTATTAAATAATCTATAGACAATTAATTAAATCTAGTCTTGTTAAATAATCTATATTCGTACCCACAAGAAACTACAAGATCTCTATATGGCCTAAAATATAAATTATTGAGTAACAAAAATTAGATACGAGCATAATAATAATTAATAAAAATTTTAATAAATAACAAAGCACAAATACAAATAAATTAAATAAATCCCAAAGTATCCAAATCATGAACAAAAATATTTCCTAACTATCATCCCAAATCATGGGGATTTAGTTTATAATGAAATTTAAAGTGAAAATTGAAAAAGAATTAGGACAAGAAAAACTCATTGTTATCATATTTGGATTGAGCGCAACAATAGAGTGTTTAACAACCAAGCAAGAAGTGAGGAGTCTATTTTTGCTTCCATTTACAATGAAGTCCGGTTTAGATGTACTTTACATTGTAAATTTACTTCAAGCACTTTAAACAAAAAACTTTGTACCCTTTGGGGCCTTGAAAATATACTTGTATAGGGTCGGCCCCTTCCTTTCTTTTGTAAGTATTTCTGTTTTGTGATTTACAATTCCGATTTTAACTCGCAAAAAAAAAAATAAACTCTTAAATTCTCTGCCCCAAAATCCTCCCAAAGATTTGCGGACAAATCGCTAAGTTTAATCTCATAAGTTTTCTTATTTCTTTTGCTGCTCACAACTAAAAAAGAATTAAAAGAAGAACAAAAAAATCTATTTGCTACTAGGTGCTGTGTACGGCACCCCTTACTCCGTTCTTTTTGATGTGGTGTGTTATATATAGGATGAAGTGAGAGGTTTGAGTAACATGACTAATTTCCAATTCTTTTCCTCTTTCATCGTGGCCACCAAGACTTCACCTAAAAACATACTTCATTTTTTTTTTTTGTTTCTAACTACCAAGCATGGCCCATAGAAAGATTTCAAGATAATCAACTTATGTGGTCTTCTTGGCCACACGTCTAACTCAAAACATAAGAAATAAAGTCTTGAAGGAATTTTTTTCATATTAACCCTGTTATTATAAAGTCTTTTAAAAATGGCCTTGTTCTAAAATCATTTTCAAAAATAGCCTTTTTGGATTTTCAAAACCCGAATTCAGATAATAAAACATCAAAGCTGAAAATGATGTTGATAAATACGATGGTTGAGTTGGGGTTTTAAGACCCAAATCAGGTTCTTGAAACGTGAAATGGCTTTATTTCAAATAAATTAGTGAAGCTCATTTGGTAGATTGTTGCATTGAAAGGAGAAAGATTGTGGGCAGGCAGTGAGTTCGAAACCCATGCTTTGCCTTATTTTTAAACATTATTTTCAATCACCCATCAGTTGATTAATTTTGTGCTTTGGGCTCTCTAGTCTGCAATGTTGGAATCCCTATATTTCACAAAATTTGAAAATCACTGCAAAGAAAGTAACATTCTAAGTGATCTTATTGTTACCCACTTAGCATTATGCTCGCTAAAAAAATTCAATCTCTGACATCTTTTTAAGATTTTAATATAGTAGAAACTAGATTGAATTAGTACATAACAATTGAGTGACACATTGGCTAAGCATACAAATTTTACATCTAGACAACAGAAACTAAAAACTCTATTAACAAATTTTGCAATAAGACGGTGCAAAGTTGGAACGGTGAAACCACGAAAGAACCAAGAACTTAAACACTGTGGCACACAAATAGATTACAAGAAATTAGAAGTCAACAACTACATCTTCGTCACTGGTCTTAGCAGAGGGTGTGACTGATACATTGATGTAGCTATGCCACACTCTGAATTAAAGCAAGATGGTGATTGAAAATAATGGAAAAAGAAATGGTAGAGCATGGGATTTGAACCCACATCTTTTTCTTTTTTTTCTAGTGCAACATTCTGTCAAATGAGCTATAGTGCTTTGTTTATTGTAAATCCATTTTGGGTTTTCAAAGCCCAAATTGGGATTTGAAAATCCGAGCTCAACTATCGCATTTATCAACATCATTTTCGAGTTTTTATAATCTGGTTCGGCATTTTACTATCCGAATTCGGGTTTTGAAAACCTGAAAAGGCTATTTTTTGAAAATGATTTTAAAACAAAGCTATTTTTAAAAGACTTCATAAAAATATGAAAAAATCTGTCTTGTGAATGCTTGTAGGATCCACGTCTTTAGAGAGTTATTTTGTCTTTTTGTGACGGAAGTTTCAAACATGGTTTGCATTATTGTATCGTCAGAATTAGTCAAACTCTAACAAGAAAGTTGTAGGTCTCAATCTCAGTTTTATGTAGAATCTTGAATCATCTCATTTTGAGCCTCGTATCTCCAATTATGCATTTCTTTGTGAACCTCTACTCTAGTCCTGCATGTTTTCCAGCTTTTGAGCCTCACGCTCCAATTTCTTCATTTCAACTTCGAATTTGTTCATTCTTTTTCTAAACTTACATTATACGAAAATTAAATTAAATCACTCAATTTAGCACCAATTAACAACGTAATGCAATTAAATAAAGTGGGTTCTACATAAAATTAAGAGACTCATCAGGATGAGTGGAAATGGAGTTCCGAAAGACTTCATAAAATCATGATGCAAAATAGGTGTGCACGAGTCTAGAAAATGGGATATCCTACCAATGATAACCCATTACCCAAAGATAGTATGGGGGCTGCAATGTACACCAAATTGAATCCATTTGGATGAAAAGTGCAGCTATTATTATTTCCCCAAAATCCCACTTCTTTATTCCCACTTTCACGAATTTCCATTGTCTGAACAAATGTTTTCATGGATTTAGAAACTTTTACCATGCATTTGCATATTGCATGATTAGACTTTGCTATTAAGATGGATGATTTAAGTCCCTTGATGGATGTTTTAGCATCTTAACAGATGCTCTTATTTCGTGGATGCTTTAGTTACCATAATTTATGTGTTGAATGTCTTTATATTCTCTTTATGTGTATATGTTTTCATGAAGTCAAAAAGGGGAGAAATGAGTATATGTATAATTATGGATAAATGAAGGAATGAATGTGTGTGTGATTATAGATGAATGATGGAATGAATATGTGTTAATATGAATGATGGTATATGTGTTGTTATGGATGGATATATGTTAAGGATTGAATATGTTGATTAAATGTGTGCTTTAGCTTGATGATGATGATGATTGGTGCTATGAAAGATCTTGATTATATGATGGTGTTGCATGATTGTCGAGCTTTATTGCTGCTACTATATTGCTGTTGAAACTCTTGTCGTTGTTGTTGTATTATTATGTTGTTAAAACTATATATATACAATAGCTCAAATGTTTAATATTTTAAACTCGTTTATTCCCTCCATTGAAGTTCTGTGAACATATCGTGTATAATCTATGAACATACATACAATATAAGAGCTCTAAACAATATTGTGGACATACTGTATAAAAGTTATGAATATGGTATAAACTTGTGAAATATAGAAGTTAACATTTGTAAATATTCATTAGTGAATGTATAATGTAAAACTTTTGAACATATAGTATAAAAGCTATGAATAATTAAACTTATGAGTGTACGGTAAAAATTTTGAACATAAAGTATGAAAACTGTAAGCATATAACATAAAGTACTGAACACGTGTATTATTCACCTTCCATGAGTACAATGCTTACTGGGTGAACACTAAAATAGGTACATGGTATAAGTTCTCAAGTGTTATGGAACATGCGGATATTCATGGACCAATAGTTGGTGACCCAAGCCTAAGCCCAAGAAGACAAAAGCCCACAAGGTTGAAAGAAACTTTCTTAAAAACCAAGTCATTGTTTTCTTATAAATAGGGATTTGTGTAATTCGATACATCTGAAGAATAATAGAATTACTATTTCTTTCCTCTCTCTCTCTTCCTTCGTTTTCTTTCTCTCTTAATTTTTTGTTTTATAACACATTACTAGCACAAAAGCTCTACCTATTATTAATTATAGAAGAATGACTCAGCCATTCATCAATATCTAGTAACCTCTTTTGTACATTATTCACTCTTATCGATAATTATATTATGAATACACTACTTGACATATCATGTTTATAATATTATATACATGCATTATATCACAATAAGGTTTATCATGATAGATTTGAGTGTCATTATGGATTCTTTGTCGAGCACACAACACATATAATATGCCCAATTTTCATACCATGAAAAAAAAAAAACTGTCATGTTTTCACGAATAACTATATCATGATTTATAGTTTTGTATACTTAATACATGGCTCAATGTTTTGATATAAATAAATATGCCATGATAACTTATAAAAGGCACGTACTACATTACCTATATTTATTAATCTTACAGCTCTCATTCAGGTTGTACATATACGATGCATAATATTTTTTAATTTACTTATATTAATATACATTAGATTTACAATGTAAAATTTCATAAAACTTGAATTATATATTTCTCATGATGTCAAATATCACGAACTAAAAGTTTGTTGTTTAATTATAATAGGCAATATGCTTGAAAAGCTCAGATGGACATCCATATGGTCTCAAACTAGAAGTTCGACATTTTATTATATCAAGCAATGAAAATATGAGACAAAACCTTTGAGGTTATCCATATGGATGCAATTAATTATTATGAAGAAATATTTTATAGAAGGAAATTATGCATCTCTAAAGGATTGCAATAAATTAATGATATTTCTTCATTCTCTCTATATAGCCTTTAAGCCTTCCTAATATTTACTGGCAAAAGATTTTATGACCATCAAAAGGTAATATTTTTGAAAACTCGTACAACTGTGATTGCAGAATTTTGAGATTGAAAGTGAGTATAAATCCACAATATTTTTCAAATAATTTTATGCGAAAAAATATGAATGGCTTGACTGTGCTCTAACATATCAATATTTGAGAGCATGATTTGAAAATTTATTTTGGACATCTTCACATCCTATGGTTAAAATTATTTATGACTAATTATCTCAATCATGTCAATCTACCCAAAATCATTCCTTGAAGAGAATAGTATATTATCTTGTTATTATGGATGTGATTCTAGAAATAATAATTATGGGTATTATGATGGTTATACGTATCTTGATTTTGAGAAATCAAATACAAAGGATTTATGAAAGAAATTCTTATAATTGTTTTTACAAAGGCTTAAAGCCTAAATATATTGTGAAAAGAAAATAAGGAAATATATCTTTTCGCAAATATTGCAAACAAATATTTGACCATCACAAGGCAAGAAATCTTCCAATGACTCGCTATAGAAATATTACATATGATTGCATGATCTTATATTTATAAGCGAGTATCATTCCATAATATCTAAAAGATTTTTTGAAATTATGCAAACAAAATATCTTGGGAAGATTTGTGAAATAATCAAATCAATATATTAGTGAAATTGAGAGCGTGAATTAAAAAGAATATTGTGATATCCATATCCTATGAGCAAAGCAATTTTTTGTACAATGTTATTAATTATATCAATTCTCTCAAAATCATTCCCTACAATGAATGATATATGATTTATTATCATGGATGTTATTATCATGGATGTGATTATAATAGTTATTCACATTATTATGGTCATCAAATTTCAAATGCCTAAAGGTGATGAGAAAAATACGGGAAAGGGATTAGAAAAGAATTGCTTATGATTATAACTAACATGTCTTGAAAGGACATTAGACATGTATGCTTACTTGTTATGCATATAAATACCTTCTTTAAATTTTTTTGGAACGAAGTGAAAGAATCATTACTTTTTATTATCTCATATATGCACATGCTATATTGAATTTAATTATCTTAGATTTATATCTATGTATAAAATATGCATGTAAAAATTAAAATTTAGTGAGATAATATCATATATTATGATTGTTTCTACTCTCTTTTATATATAGCTATATATTCATGTTCTCTTAAAAGTTATATGGTGATTGTAGATTTAATTTTTTTTAGATTTATTATTTCAAGTTATATTGCTACTTTTAATAGGAAAAGAAAGGAAATTATGTCACCAACTAAATGTTGCCCATATACTTATTGAATTAGAAATATGATAGTTTGGCTAATTTATGTATCATGTTATACGAAAATAAAATTTTCAAATTTGATTCTTTTCCTAATAATTAGTATTTTATAAAATTTTTTAGGCATCAATATATTTTCTTTGTTTTCAAGAAATACATAAATCTACAAAATATTATTCCTCTTTCTTACATATTGCTTTAGTGAAATATTTTTATTAAATATTTTAAGCTAAATTACAGATATATGATCTACATCTGAACTCCCTTGAAACAAAATTAATTAATCACATGACATTAATTAGCTTACAGTTTGGAACTTGTATGTGTAATGATGATATACTCTAATACTTTTCAAAATATTTGAAATTTTTATTTCACTAATTATATTAGTGATTTTTATAATCAAGTTATGAGTTATTTGCATACTTGTATTTTATTCAACTTTTCTTAAATTGTGAGCATACATATTGATCATTATTATTTAAATAAATAAATATTTTTAAACAACCCATATTTAGTTTGTTCAAGAAACTATTGATAAACAATATTTATTTTCAAGTAGATCTTGAGGAATCTACTAAATTTTAGAGAAATATTAGTCCTTATACTGACACCATCTATGATTGAATCAAATACTATCTCTCGCTCTTCTCTCTAGCGAAAGATATATAATAAAATTGCCAACTTCTAGGTTTACGTATATATTTTGAATAACCAAAAGTTATTTGATCCAAAGATATTTTTACTCTTTGGCATGACCTCTCAGGTCATATGGGTGCAATAATAATGTGAGGAATTCTTGAAGATTCATATATGCACCCGTACATTTGCTGCTTGTTCTCGAAAGGAAAATTGAATTAGTAGGCGATCCGAAATAAAGATGTTGAATCATCTAAATTTCTATTACAAATTGAAAGGGGTAAATATTGGTCCAGTAGAATCCTTAATTGAACGCTTAAAAGCATATATTCCTAGACCATCATTTATGATAATGAAATTGCCTAATTTTATCAGGGAATATATTATGTAATATATTGCAGCATTTGTTAAAGAAGATCAACTGCTTATTAATAATTACTCCCCATTGGTCTAGAAAAAGAAATCCCATCTAAATACTTTTATTGTGCAACATATATTTTGATTGCTCCATTATAGCGCATTTGCGTCTTTGAAAAAGTTAGGAATTAATGTTAAATCTTAGTCAATTTTGAATATTTTGTATCATCAACTGAGGGTACTAAAATAGCATATTTTGTTAATTATTAAATTAAAGTTCCCAACATCAGGGAGAGAAAACAAAAGCCGGAAAGATGAAAAATCCTATATAATGCATATGATTCTCGCATGAAAACTATTCATTTGCAAAAATTGTAAAACTGCATCATGATGACTATATCACATATACCAGCTATAAATGCTCCTATGTAAATTGATGTCTCAATAGACAAATTACAAAATATATTTACTAAACAACTAGAAGCATAGTAGATTTGTTGATTCTAACTATAAAGGAGCAAAATAAGCAAGTTGGCATTTATGAAATATTTGATATCCTAAAGATATCAAAGTCAATCAAACAAGTAAATTTATAAATGAGAGAATTATATTACTCTAAGAGAGTATCAGGTACCTGACGATATGATTGAAATTATTGAGAAAGATATCTCACTCAATTATATTATGCTTGATAAGAGTGGAACCAAAAAGTGAAAATGATCACGGTCAACATTTGGATATACAGTAGCTACCATTATGATGAAAAGCAAGGATCATAAATTGAAATCCATCTAAAGATGTCGACATAAACATATTGTGCCAAATATACAAAAAAACACAATCTAGGCATATTTAAGTGTTTTGGCCCTTATTGGTCAATGCATATTGCATATAGGAATGAGGGAAAATGTTGTGCAAACCAATCCCATATTGGTTGAGAGTTTCAAAGTAATATACCACATATTTGCCTAACTCTTAAGCTGCTAAATACTAGTCAGGAAATGTGTTAGTGTGTCATGTGGTTATACTTTGGCTCATTCTACTTCTTTCTTGCGTAAACCAAGCTTAAAGACTTGGAATTAATTATAAGGAGATATGTTTTCATGTGGTAGATGCAATTATATTAGCTTGGCAACTTTTTTAAAAGGACTTTGTATGCATCTTATGAATATGAAACAACATACACATGTACAAATGTATTTCATGTGTATGATAGTTGTATACAAGTCCTAAAAGGACTACTGATGTTTAAAGCATAAATATCTAAAGAAGTATATTCAAAGCTCTTTGTATGAGTTGAACATCTCGAAAATTGAGATATATTTGCTTTAATGCAAATCTTTCAAAGAAAAGGGTTTAATAGCCCATGTTTTTATGAAAAAACATATATAAGAGGGACTCATAAAGAGCTTTCATATAGAATTTTGAGATAATTGTTTTGTCTCGGCCTGAAGTTCAATTATTATTTAAATAGAATGTTATCCATTAATTACTTCTGCAAAAGAAATTTTGGAGCCAAACAACTTATATTTTGAGTGTATGAATATTTTGATTCTTGATATTAGATAGATCATTCTGATTTGCAAAGATAACGAAAAACTATTGGTCCTAAAGTATCATACCTCATTATGTCTTGCTATACTATATGTGCCGGCACAATTATCTCTTATTTTATTAGAAAGAGTTGGTTTTGTACCAATAGAAAAGCCTTGAAGATATTACACACAAATTTCATTATCATCAAAACACTCAAAGTCAAAATTGATTGAGCATGAAAATTATTGAGTATTTATTGACTTAAAATAAGCAATTTTAATATATGCTAAAATTATTATATTTATGCTTGTGAAATCTCATTATTATTGTTATCTCCCCAAAGCATGCCAACATATTACTCAACAAATGAATGATATGTATTGTTTGAGTGAAAGGATATTATATTAAATGTGTATTGAGCCTTATATATTATGCTAAATCCATGCATAAGCTCCCCAAGAAACATGGAATAAAGGCTCATCAAATTTCTCAAGCAAGAACTTAGTAAGTTCATCTATAATGATATTTGAGAAATTACAAAATTGGCATGTGTACTCAGAAATTTCTTGGTATGTTTAAATTAGGGAGAGACAAGTAATTGCTGTACTCTTTTTTCCTTTAGCCTAGGTCTTATCCTCCTAGATTTTCTTGGCAAGGTTTTTAATGAGGCAACACAAAACATATACCAAGAATATTGTATTCTTTTTCGTTCATTAGTATTTTTGTCCCCTTGAGTTTTTTCGCAGTAAGGTTTTCATGAGGCATATTCTTAGTTGATGAATATCCAAGGGGAAGCGTTATGAAACACGTAGATATTCATGGTCCATTAGATGGTGACCTAAGTCCAAGCCCGAGAAGATATAAGCCGACAAGGTTGAAATGAAACTTTCTTGAAAACCAAGTCATTGTATTGTTGGAGACTAAGTCATTATATTCTTATAAATAGGGATTTGTACATTATAATTCAATGCACCTCAAAAATAACAGAATTACTAATTCTCTCCTCTCTCTTCCTTCATTTTCTTTCTCTCTTAACTTCTCAGTTTTATAACATCAAGTCTCGTGGGAGTGTCTCTTGAAATTACCATTGTATTGAGGATTTTGCTTTAGCAAGTTAAAAAAACGACAAGTGAAGTCACCAAAAAGGTCGAAAATGTGTTAGCAACTCATTTGAATTGACTTTCGAAAGCCTTCCTTTCTTTAAAACTTTTGAAAATTGTACTTTTAAAAAAAGTTGAAATTTTTTACTTTGAGAAAAGTTAAAACGAAACCTTTTTCAAAGTTTAAACTTTTTCTGAAAAATTTAGTCCAAATTAAAAAAAGTATATTAACACCTTTTCAAAGAAAGAAAGTACTTCTCCACCAGGGGAGGGGAGGGGAGGGGAGAGAGAGAGAGGCAATTGAAACATGCCAAAAAATACACCTGATGGTGATCATTGGCGAGAACCCGACGGTGAAGACCCTGTGATCATTGGCTAGGACCCGACTGTGAAGACCTTTACTTCTATTAATAATAACATTATCAGTCAGCGTCACTGATTGCATTTATCTATTCGGTAGCAGAAGCATCCCGGTGGTGGGGTGGGGGGGGGGGTTGTGGGTTTTTGTTTTCGTGTATTTAAAAAAAAAAGAAAAAAGAATTTGATCACCTCCCTATGCAAGTTTGTATTTGACCGCTCACTATTGGCCCTGTATTAGGATCTTATGACGGTCAAGGACAGGAGCTGCATTTCGCATTTGGTGCAGAGCAGGGGAAATTACCTAATACCAGTAGCGGAGGAAGGTCGCGTTAGCCATTTGAGGTCCGAGTTTCTTGCCTAAAAAACCTTCTTGAAAATATACTTTTTAGGAACTCGATCTCCAATCAGCAAATGCACCCTTCCTCCCGTGTCTTTTATAAAGTATCCAAAAAATCACAAGGCAGATGACTCGACTTGCATGACCTGGTCATTTCAAACCACTTTCTCCGTTTCCTTTTCCCATATCGCAATACCAAACTCACATGACAGAAACTGATGCTGTATCGGTAGGCGAACTCCCAAGACAACCTATTCATATTTTTTGTTCCTCTAGCAAGTTGCTTCCCGTCAAATCTGCTCCAAAACATACATGATCATGGACCACAAATGCTTTGTTTGATATAGTCTTATTTTAAGATACTTATCCTATTGAAATGAGGGTAAATCTTATAAGATTTAAGAAATTTTATCATGCATCCCATATAAATTTAAACCAAAATCATATTTTTTATCTTATAAGAAATAAGCAATCCATCCTATCTTATTTTTTACAACTATAAAATGAATGGTACATATGATAAAATATCTTAAATCTTATAAGATATCTCCAAATTTCAATTAGATAAGCATCTTATAATAAGATCATTCCAAACACACTAAAAGTCAATGAATTTGGATCTCCTCATAATGTTTTGACAAGCGACATCCAATGGTTATGGACTGTCTATATTCATTGGTTCATTAACTAAATTATCACTTCACAACCATCAAATCTCAGGGATATCACTCACATAACATCGAGTAGATCTAGTTCATAAAGTCACACACTTTCTTTGGGTCATACATACCTGCAGTTAAGCTTTCAAGTCGACAATCTCGTAACAAGATTTAGAGTAGTTTGCAGACAAGAATATAGAACTGTGAGGGCAAAAAATGGACAAAAGCTACACACAAGAACTTATTATATTGGAAAGGGTTTAAAGAATCCAGAGAGAGGAGCAACTGGGTAAAAAATAAAAGTCGACAAATACGAACGACCAAGCCTTCTAAACACTTGCAAAACAAGAAAACATATCTTAATTCCCTGTACATTAACCCAACATAGAAACTGAAAGCAGATTTTTCGATCCAACCTTCATATAAAAATGATCTTGGCTGTGACCCACTTATCCAGAGTCCGAACTTGTGACATGGCAAGATGGTACAAGTATTGACAGGGCAAAGAAGGAACCTCCAAAACGGAGGGTAAGGGAAGAGTAGGAAAGAAAAGGAACAAGGAGCGGAAATATAGTAATCAAAAAAGAACATGAACACCAGGTTAATGTGACCTTGCCTGAGAAACAACCATTTGGAAAAATACAACATTTATCAACATAAATATTTGAGCAACTTGTCACGCCCTTAGCCTAACCTAAGCGCTGCGTGCGGCACTTAGACACTTTTCTACAACAAAAGTGGCTAAGTCAGCCTGAAAACCACGAACAAAAGGCTTAGCAAAGCAAATAATAAAGCAGCGGAAGTAAAGAGTTGAGAGAATAAGACTTTTGTATTATTCTCAAGCTTTTCTCTGTCTTTTTACAAATGAAGTAGCTAGGCTATTTATACATGTTTCCCATCTAATGAATGGCTAGGATGGTTTCAATCTAATGGCTGCTATGAGCTTCTAGATTATTCTATCCTAATCATGGGATATTTACAATCAATCACAAATAATAATCCCTTAATCAAAGGGGATTGATATTCTCCCTATCTAGTTTATCTTCTAGATCCTTCCTAGGGAGAAGTGCCATGCGTGCATCCGAACAAGCCTTGTCATCCTTGCCACACGGTTGCTCGCATGGCGCCTATGTCATCGGGGTTGTGCTAGCACGGGAAAGTGCCCCGTATGCCTCTGTGCAAGCCCGTATGCCTCTGTGTAAGCCTCGGTCTTGCCATCTTGCTGCCCCTGTGGTGTCTCTATCGGCAGGGCGTGACATACTCCCCCACCCAATTTCGCGAACGTCCTCGTCGCGATCTCCTCATGATATTTCACAATCTCCTTCATGAAGTTTCCAAGGGAGTCTATTGGTTCCCAGCTTGCCTCACTTGCTGGCAAGCCTTTCCAATGTACCAAGTACTCATGCCGTGGTGGAAGTCCCCTTATGCAATCGGCTTCGATGAAATTGACTGTCTTATCACGAGGGTCTAACATTTTAATTGCTAGACACTTCGTGGTTGCGTCCTCCTTTCCTCGACTTGCTCTGCTGGTCATTTTGCAAGCTAATTCGTCAAGGCAGATTCTTGATGAACTGGCTTGCTCTGCCTGAAGGTAACTAGCCTTACACTTGGTCTCTGACACCAGTGCGGCGGCAAGAATCTGTTGACTTGTTTCTACTTCAATCGGCTTCTTATCCATTACTCGGCTCCTATGGAGATTGAGGGAGTGTTGGGTCTTGTCCGGTATGGTTGCCCTCCTCTTTGATTCGCCACCATGGGTTGCATCATATGAAGGGTCCACCTTTCCCATAGGTAGTGCCTTCCTTTGTAACAAGGGTGATGTGGGCTCTTCCACCGTCTCACGGCCTTTGGCGACCTCCTTTGGTGTCTTATCTACCACCTGTTCACCCTTATCCGCTCTTTTCATGGCTCTTGAGTAAGCCCCCTCATTTTGCCGAACTCCCTTGTCCACTTGGAGGGTCGAAAGTTGTCTCTTTTCAAGTCTAGCTTGGATCTTTGCCGGGACCATGCAAGGGGTGTTCTCCTCCATGATCATCATGTGTTCAAGATGGGGTGTAGGGATGGCCTTCGCTTGTTTAAAGAACTCCATACCAAGAACAAGTTCAAAGTCATCCATGGGTACCACCGTAAAATTTAATTTCCCTTGCCAAGTACCGATTGTTAGAGAAACATCTTTCGCTACCCCTGCCAATGGTCGCTGGGGAGTATTGACAGTCTTGAGGGACCCTTGAGACTTGTTAAGAGTAAGTCCCAATCTCTTGGCTTCGTCTTCTGCCATGAAATTATGAGAAGCTCCAGTGTCCAACATGGCCCTGGAAAGCTTTCCTTGAATCAATGCCTCCACGTACATCAAGCCATCCCTTGATGTGGCCCTTGGTGTTATTTTGGCATTCAAAGCATTCAGCAACTGAAGAGAACCCATTTGTGCTTCGCCGATCTTTTCGCGTTCCTCAATCAACATGTTGAGTGTTTGTCTTTTTGGACACTCTCTCCATGGATGGGAACCGAGACAAAAGTAGCACTTGATGGATTTCTTATCTCTCTTCTCGTCCTTGTTGAAAGGTTGTCTCCCATGTCTATCCTTGTCTTGCCCCTTGGGACTCTCGTCCTCCCCACCGTTTTCCTTCAAATCTCCCAAGGATTCGGCGAGGTTGTTCTTTTCCTTTACCTCTATCAATGACTCGGCCATGGCAACCGCTTGAGCGAAGGTTTTGGGCTTTCTCATTCGTACTTCTTGTTGTGCCCATGGCTGCAAACCCTTGATAAAGTCGTACATGTGATCATAATCGGGCTTATTACGTACCTGAAGTTTAAGGGAGATGTATTCTTGAACATATTGATGTATGGTCCCTATATGCTTCAGGACTCTAAGCTTGTCACGAGCTTCCCATTCGGCCTCTTCAGGGTAGAATTGGGCATATACATCCTTCTTGAAAGCAGTCCAAGTTGGAAGCCCCCTCTTGGCCTCTTGGAACTCTTGGTGCTTCATACGCCACCATAAAGCTGCATCTTCTGAGAAGTAGAGTGTTGCTGTCTTCACACGGCTAGCATCCTCCTCAAGCCCAACCGCATCAAAGTATTGTTCAATCTGCCAAAAGAAGTTTTCCACCTCCTTGGCTTCGCGCTTTCCGTTGTAAGGACTATATGGTGGGTAGACGAGCCACGGGCTATTGCTTCTCTACACATAGCCCAATCTTTCTTGATCTCCTCAAGGATCTTGTCTTGTTCAGCCATTTTGCGATCTTGCTCGGTAATCTTAACCTGCAACCAATCGGCAATGGTTTCTTTCTCAGTTAGTGCATTCTTAGCCGTCTCTTCTGCCATTTCCACTCGAGCCTGAAGATTTTTGAGTTCCTGACAGAGGTCCCCCAAACATAGTGCCTCCTCATCATCAAACCCAAGCTGTTGAAATTTCTGCATAAAATCAGCAACAACGTCTTCTGCCCTTGTCAAACGTGCTTCGAAAGCAGCTTGCACATCACGAGACTTTCCCCTCTTATTGCCTTTGGCTGCTGCAGGAGGGGGTAGAACTTCCCTTCCCCTCTCGTCATTACCAGCATCAACGCTCTTCTTAACACCTGAAGAAGACATCCTTCAAAGGAGCAAAATTACAAACACCTTGCGTATAACCTTGGCTCTGATACCACTTGTCACGCCCTTAGCCTAACCTAAGCGCTGCGTGCGGCACTTAGACACTTTTCTACAGCAAAAGTGGCTAAGTCAGCCTGAAAACCACGAACAAAAGGCTTAGCAAAGCAAATAATAAAGCAGCGGAAGTAAAGAGTTGAGAGAATAAGACTTTTGTATTACTCTCAAGCTTTTCTCTGTCTTTTTACAAATGAAGTAGCTAGGCTATTTATACATGTTTCCCATCTAATGAATGGCTAGGATGGTTTCAATCTAATGGCTGCTATGAGCTTCTAGATTATTCTATCCTAATCATGGGATATTTACAATCAATCACAAATAATAATCCCTTAATCAAAGGGGATTGATATTCTCCCTATCTAGTTTATCTTCTAGATCCTTCATAGGAAGAAGTGCCATGCGTGCATCCGAACAAGCCTTGTCATCCTTGCCACAAGGTTGCTCGCATGGCGCCTATGTCATCGGGGTTGTGCTAGCACGGGAGAGTGCCCCGTATGCCTCCGTGCAAGCCCGTATGCCTCTGTGTAAGCCTCGGTCTTGCCATCTTGCTGCCCCTGTGGTGTCTCTATCGGCAGGGCGTGACAAACTGCTCTCTTTCAAGCAATACCAGTATTGTGCAAAAACACATTATAAAGATTATCACATAGGAATTTAGCAATAGAACAAAGCTACATTGGCCATGGAAACTGTCAAACTAATCTGCAAAGATTTTCACAGAATACAATTTATAGAAGAAGAGTGTGCTATAATCATAGCTGACTTCGAAATATTAATGGCAAAGACTACACAAGCTACAAACAACACGTCCTTTCTTAAAGCTGGATAAGGTTCACTCCATAAACTTAATCTGCATTACAAGAATACTTCTGATCCATGAACTAGGATCAACAGAAAAGGGAATGACATTGAAACAGCCAGTTAAATATCTTCTAGGTAAAGTTTGATTAGGTTCATAGTTAACTAAATCAACATCTAGTGAAAACAGGAAACCTGTAAAATCGGGAGCAATAGTTAAGGAAATATCATCCAGACTGACACTTTAAACTCATTTCTTCACAACATTAAAGAAGACATAAATAAAAAGTTTTAGTGAAAAGAATTTCCTAATATCAAACTATTCTGATCATTAGAACATTTCAAGTCTAAAACACTTATAAAGAGGCTATACAAAGTTAATATATGATGCAATAGTCCACATGCTAATGCATTATGTTTAACAACATTGATAACTGCATCTAAATGATTTAGCAAAGAGGTGATCTATAGCAGTAAAAGATGTTAAAAGATAAGATCCAAACCAGACTTATGCATCCTGGATTTAGGCCAATGCTGTTACTATCAAGGCTGAAGTATCCAGAGTCACTATTTTGAACAGTAACATTGTCCAGCAACTATGTCCATTATTTCACTTTATTCTTATTTTCAATTGCAAAATTTCCAATGTTCAATATAATTGCACGGAATTTCAGCTAGCAAGAGGAAAACACCGCCACGATTGATCGGTCAATTTTCCATTCATCCACTTGCAAGATTGCAAGAAAGATAACAAAGCAGCAGCATTACATAAAGAGAGATCTTCCTGTCATGGAGACTACGTACCAAGACCACTTTTCAGTAACATATTAGTAATGTTAACATTAATGTCAGCCTCGAGTTAACATGGACGAGAGAAGCACGAGCAGACAACAAAAAGAGAAACATATTTCCCTTGAGCATTTGAAAGGCAAAGATGACTGGATCTACTAGAAAATATGTAAACTGGGTAACATTGAATACCCACAAAGCAAAGGCCAATATCAAACATTTATTTCAGTTTGCAACTGACTTTTGTTTTCTCTCTGAACATGCCACTTCCCAGAAACAAGACAGGTCAAAGACACACTAACATCTCGCAGCAGGTAGATGAAACTTAATTGATGACATTTGTCTATGTCATAGTAACATACAAACTGGATAACTCTTATGCTGTCCGTATCAAATGTGACCTGGAGAAGTTATTTAGGAACACCTCAAAGAGTGCCCATCATTGGCTTCCAACTCATTCCAGATCTGACAGGACCCAAGTACAAATTCAATATTGATTTTCAGGAGTTAAACTTCACCCATTTTCTCATACTTCTGACTTTGGTAAAACAATAGATACAGAGTAATATGGAAACTCTCAAAAGTAGAAAGCATTAACTAAGCATAACCCTAGCATATGATGAAACACAAAGACAGATTTATAGCAATTGGGGGCAGTAGGAGATATTTATTTGATATATTACCCCAACTAATTGATGGAGAAAACAAAAGCTGGGAACAACAAACCAGAAAGAGCCACTCAAACAAAGCATGTATTACCTTAGTTCCTCGAACAAATGATCAATTTACCAATTCGTAAAAGCATTCATGGTGATTACCTCTCACAAATAGCACATTTCACAAAGTTGGCTTATGTACTATTAGTAGTTATTAGTATTTATTAGCAGTGGTATTGTAATATTCCAACATCAGAGAATTAAGAAACTTTGTGTTATTACCCAATAATATAAATAAAGCTAAGTACATAATATGTACCAAGCCATTCTTTTCAAATCCTAATATCTTTTCTATTTAACATGGTATCCACAGCCAAGTTGAGACATTAGGATTTCTTCCACCATATAACAATTTTTTTTCCCCACCACGAAATCAAAAGACAAAAACCAAACCCTAAACCCACCACCCACCTCCCAAAATCCCCAAACACAAACACTAAAAAAAAAAAAACTAAAAAAAAAGAACACATTACTATTTGCCGTTGTTTGGAACAACCATCGCTGGCAAGCCCCACCCCATGGCATCACCACCAGCCTCTTCCCCATCCCTCAGTGACCCTCCATCTCCATTGCCCCCCCTGGATTCTGCCGGAAAAGTAAACAACAACCATCTAGGGTTTTTAACCCTTTTCTATCGTGATTTAACCTATCAGACACGCTTCTTTTGGCGTGTGACCAACTTCAATGGCTTTCTCACTCCTAGCCGACCGTAGCAGGCTGATCGGCGCACCATTAGTAACCACGCGTAAGCTTCACGCGCCACCTCAAGCAAGCATGTACTCAACGCGCCGACAACGCTCAGGCAATCTGTCTTCCAACATGCTTGGTTCTCTCGACTTTGTCTTTTATCGAGTTGTTTTTGGCTTGCTTTAAGGTTTTGTTATGTTTTTTCTGCTTGACACTTAGCCTTTGTTCCTGTTAACACACAAAAAAAAAAAAAAGAACAAAGCTGACATGACAACAGGTTATTAGTCCGCCTTTTCGGTGTTCTTTTTTTGGTAATCCTATCTTGTTGTCTTGCCCTTTAGTTTGTTGAGTTTGGTCTTCTCAATAGTATGGATACCTCTAAAGCTACTGCCAGTGATTCTGCTGCACCTGCTATTACCGCAGTTGATATTGAATCGGCTACTTTCGTTGTTGTGCCCACATTCAACCGCACTCCTGTTATTACAACAACCAAACTCACAGGTTGTAATTTCTCTTATTAGTGTTATGACGTTATGTTATGCTTTAAGGAGCAGGGTTTGGAAGATCATCTAATTGAGGATGCCCCAGCTATTTTATCCGCTACAAATAAACAGATTTGGGGATGCGTTGATGCCCAACTTACTTGTTTACTGTTGCAATCTATTGACTCAGAATTACATGATGTCTTTGATGAATGTCTATCTTGTCAGGCAATATGGACATTGGCAAAAGAGATGTACACCAACAATGTTAGTCATATCTATGACATAGTCAATGATCTCCTCCCAATTCAATTGGATGATTGTGGTCTCCAAGTTTATTTTGGTCGCTTTCGATGTGCCATGTCTGCGTACAATGATATCTTCTCTCTTGATACAGACATTGCACGGAAACAACGTGAACAATACTTTGTCGTACTTATGCTTCATGGCCTTCCTCCTCAGTACGAGTTAGTTCGTTCTCAGATTCTTTCTGGTCTAGCACTACCACCAATGCCTAAAGTTTATTCGGGCCTTGATCGCGCTTCTATTGGGAATCTTTTCTAGAATCCGTCAGACCAATCCACTCTGGTTGTACAGTTTCAGCCTAGGGGATGACAAAACAATGCTTCCTGTGGTGGACATAGTTGTGCCCGAAGTGTTAATTGTGGAGAAAGGCGATCCAATAATACTTCTTGACCACATTGTACTTATTGTACCAAAATGGGTCATACAAGGGATAAATGCTGGGATCTATATGGTCGACCCTTTAGCAATATTAATGCCGCCCATGTAGAAGATGAACCCTCTCCGCCAACTCTGCCACTTCAGCAGGCCAACTCCAATTCTCCTACCTTTCCTTGTCTAAAGCAGAGTACAAGCACTATCTTCAGCTTCAAGCACTACAGCCAGCTGCCTAACTTTTCACTACTTCTTTTGCACATGTTGCCTTTTCTACATCTGCATGTCTTTACCATTCCTCGTCCAGTGCTGATAATTGGATTTTAGACTCCAGTGCATCAGACCATACAAGTGGTTCTCTTCTTTCTCATATTCAAACCCCTAAGTCAGTTTCCTTGCAAATGGTTCTTCTGCTACCGTGTCTGGCATTGGTTCTTCGTGTTTGACATCCTCTGTCACCCTTTCTTCGGTCTTGTATCTTCCTGATTTTCCTTGCAATTTGTTGTCTATTAGTCAATTAACTAAATCGTTTAATTGTTCTGTCACCTTTACATCTAATCCTGTGATTATTTAAGATTGGAGAACGCGCAAGCAGATTGGCATAAGGCATGAGTCTGGTGGCCTTTACTACCTTGATGATGATTCTTCAATAGCTTTCACAGCCGCTTCCACCCTTAAAGTCATTCATAGCCGCCTTGGTCATGCCAATCTTTCAAGTCTTAAATGCATGATTCCTAGTTTAGGCAGTGTTGAGCATATCAATTATGAGTCGTCAGATAGGTAAACATAGTCGTACTTCTTTTGTTAATTGTGTCAATAAGCTGGCCAATGCCCCATTTGAATTAGTTCATTCTGATATGGGGACCTAGTCGTCATGTCCCCAAGTTTGGGTATCATTATTTTGTTAGTTTTATTGATGACTTTTCTCGTGTTACTTGGTTATATTTAACGAAAGACCATTCTGAGTTGTTTTCCATGTTATACCTCTTTTGTGCTGAAGTGAAAAATCAGTTTAATGCATCTATCCGTATTTTGCGAAGTGATAATGCCAAAAAGTATTTTTCTGCGTCTTTTTCTCCTTTTATTCAAAATAACGGCATTCTACATCAATCTTCTTGCACTTACACCCCTCAGCAAAATGGGTTGCTGAGCGCAAGAACAAGCACCTAATTGAGACTGCTTGTACCCTTCTTATCCACATGAATGTTCTCTTTTGTTCTTGGGACGATGTTGTTTTTACTGCATGTTACCTTATTAATCGCATGCCTTCTTTTGTTCTTCAAAATCAAATATCATTTTCTATTCTTTTCCCCCGTCAATCTATTAATTTGTTACCCTTAAGGTGTTTGGGTGTGTCTACTTTGTTCATATCTTAACTCCTGGGGCTGATAAGTTTAGTCCATATGCCATCAAGTGCATTTTCCTTGGATATGCTCGTCATAAAAAAGGCTATCATTGCTACTCTCCTAAGTTGAACAAATTCTTCTCATGTGTTGATGTTATGGTTTTTGAGTCTCAACACTTGTTTTATTCTACGTCCTATTCCTCTGTCTGTGGTTGATAATCTCCCTCTTCCTGTGCCCCTCTTTAGTGTTCCATTAGCTGTCCCATCTTTGCCTATGTCACCATCTCCTGATCCTGCCTTATCCCGCTAGGACCATCCAGACCTCAAGACCTATCATCAGCGTCTTTCATCCACCTGCTAATGCTTCTGTACCACCGGCTTCGCCATCTCTGGATCCTTTGCCTTCTCCACCCTCTGACTTGGATGTTCTTATTGCGCTTCGTAAAGGTATTCATTCTTGTACTACAAAAACATCTCATATCTAATTTTTGCTATCACTCTTTGTCATCGTCGTATCAGTCTTTTGTTGCATATCTCTCGTCAATGTCTGTCATATCTAATTTAACAGAAGCATTTGGTCATCCAAGTTGGCATGCTGCGATGATGGAAGAGATGTCGGCTTTACAATCTAATTATACATGGGATTTGGTTGATCTACCTCCAGGGAAGACTGTTGTTGGTTGTCATTAGGTCTATACATTAAAGTGTCTCCTGATGGCACTGGATTGCTTGAAGGCTCACCTGGTCGCAAAATAATATACACAAGTTTATGGTGTTGATTATGATGATACCTTTTCTCCTGTTGCTAAGATGCCCTCAGTTCATATTGTTCTTGCTTTTGCAGCTATGTTGGATCGGCCACTTTATCATTATGACATTAAAAATACTTTTCTTAATGGTAAATTTGAAGAAGAGGTATACATGAAGCAATCGCCTGGGTTTGTTGCTCAGGGGAAGTCCAGTAAAGTATGTTGATTAAAGAAATCTTTTATAGCCTTAAACAGTCACCTCGAGCATGGTTTGGTCGATTCAGTGAGGTTGTCATCAAATTTAGATTGACGAGATGTGCGGTTGATCATTCGGTCTTTTATCGACACGCTTCCACTGGGAAACACTTATTACTAATTGTTTATATTAATGATATTATCATAACTAGGGATGATCTTACAAGTATATGTGATTTAAAGTCATGCTTACATCAACACTTTCAAACAAAGAACTTGGGACAATTACCCTACTTCCTTGGTATCGAGGTTGTCTATTTTGATTAAGGTATTTTTATTTCTTAGCATAAATATGCACTTGATATGTTGTCAAAAGCAACAATGCTTGGGTACAAACCTTGTGAGTCATCAATGGATCCAAATGTCAAACTTGTACCAAATAAGGGCGAGCCGTTACACAATTTAGGAAGGTACAAAAGGTTGGTTGGCAAGCTCAATTATCTCACTGTAACTTGTCCAGATATTTCCTTTGCAGTAAGAGTGGTCAGTCAATTCTTAAATTCGCCAAGGAAAAGTCACTGGGATGCTATCATCCGAATCCTATAGTATATTAAAAGTGCTCTGAGAAGAGGGCTGCTATACAAAAAGAGAGAAGACATAAGTATTGTCGGCTATTCTGATGCAGATTGGGCAGAATGTTCAGATGATAGACAGTCCACTTTTGGCTATTGTGTTTTCATTGGCGAAAATCTCATCTCTTGAAAAAGTAAGAAACAACCAATCTTAGCCCGCTCGAGCGCAAAGTCTGAGTATAAAGCTATGGTGTTAGCAGTATGTGAGTTAATTTGGATGAAACATTTGATAAAGGAACTTGGAGTGGATTTCTCTCAATCGATGAAGTTAATATGCAATAACCAAACAGCAATGTATATTGGAACCAACCCAGTCTTTCATGAAAGAACCAAGCACATTGAAGTAGATTGTTACTTTGTGAGGAGTAAAGTGCCAGCTAAGGAAATTGTTATATCACATGTTAGTTCAAGTGATCAATTAGCTAATCTCTTTACCAAGTCCTTAAGAGGTCCTTGTACTGAGTACATTTGTAACAAGTTGAGCACATATGATACTCAGGGCCCGTTTGGATTAGCTTTTTTCAAAAGCGCTTTTTTTAACAGCTTTTGAAAAATAATTTTTTTTTAGAAGCTGAAAATTCTGACTTCTAAAAAAAGCTGTAATTGAGTTTTTTTCAGAGTTTTAGCTTTTTAGAAGCCAAATCAAATAATTATTACAAATTTAATGCAATTTTTTCAAGCAAAAAAGTGCTTTTTCTTGAAAAAAACCAATCCAAATAGGCCCTTGTGCTCCAACTTGAGGGGAAGTGTTAGTTGTTATTAGTATTTATTAATAGTGGTATTGTAATTCTCTCACATTGGAGAATTAGAAAACTTTGTGTTGTTATCCAATATTATAAATAAGGCTAAGCACAAATATGTACCAAGCCATCCTCTTCAAATCCTAATGTCTTTTCTATTTAACATGTAAGTTTTTTAGATTTGGAAGTAAAATAAATAGGTTTCATTTTCCAAATGAATAAAACATTCACTTTTTGAAGTAAAATATTTCACAAACTGCAAAACTGAATGTTACCAAAATAAGCTTTTGAGGATAGGAAAAACATAGCAAATTTGTGGGAGAATTCAATTAGCACTCTAACATGTTCTTTGACTACATATGTAGAAATTCTATGAGAACAAACACAAAAACTGAATCTCCAAGGACAGAACAAATGCTGGATCAGAATGAACATGTACAGATGTCTGCTCAAACCATAAAAAGGACATCATATATAAGGAAGCAAAAAGTTGAGTAAAAATGTTTTCTTATTACTTGAAGTATGACCAAATCGAAAGGATAGGAACATAGAATTATTGTAAGAAATTATTGGAGAAAGCAGATCTTGCAGCAACCAACAAAGAGAGATTTATTTATACAAGAACTTCTAGAAGACGCACATTCTCTTCATGACTAGTTGCAATATTGTGATAGCTCGAGAATGAAGACCATACACAGAACTGCACAGCATTGACCATTACAACCTCTCTCTGTAAATGAGGGGATCAATAGCTCAGTGAAGTGAAACTCTTTATGCTTGTGGCAGTGGGACCATGACACAGAGCTTACCTGTCCGACTGTCTAACAAAAATGCTGGTGGAAAAGAAATCATACTTAAACAAATTGCAAAACCTGGCGTACAATCTCTCTCTAAAGTGGCCCGTCACGTGCTCCTGATGCGCAATTCTACAACCATTAGCCGCCCAATTGCATTATATAACCACACACACAACGAAGTTCATACATCACTCACCCCAAAAAGAGTAACCTAGCCAGTAAGTGGTTTTGTGGCAACAGCAGACACATTAAAATTTGGACTGTCAGAAAAATAAAGCAAGAAAAACTAGATGTACAGAATAAACGATAAAATGAAAAGAGACCACTAATCAATATCGACAAGCTATGACATGAAAAGAAAAACTATTCCTTCCACAAGCTACACGAATAAGACTTACCAAAAGATCAGTCCATTTCTCCAGAAAGTAACATCTATATAAGCAAAGTTTAATTTTGTTGCGAATCATATCATCACATGTACCAACTCAAACCATATTCAACAAATTGGAGATGCATAAAACAAAAACTCAGAAGGAAAACAAATAACAACCACAATCACCTCAGAAGTAACAACTAGTCATATATTACAAATCATCAAATCATCAAATCATATTCCTCATAAATTCAAATGGGAAACGTAAAGTGTAAAGACCATTTATCAATATCCACAAGCATGACCAGCAAAAGAAAATTCGTTTCTGCCACTAACTACCTGACTAGGGATTAGCGAAAGATCAGTTTATCCCTTAGAAAGTAACATTTATACAAATTAATTTTGTTGAAAATCACATCCCCTCAAACTAGATACTCGGCGATTTGGAGATGTATAAAACAAAAATTGAGGCGGAAAAGAAGAAGAAGAAATAACAAAGAACAATCAAAGAAGTAAAGTCATAAATTACCAATCATCAAGTCACATTTCCCATTGTGTTAAACCCTGTATTCCCAATCATATATTAGCAAAATAACATTACAAGCAACAAAAAATCGAAATCACTTTATCAATAGCCTCACCTTTTCACTCTAACTGCTAACGTCACGATCTACATGATGACACGGAGCAACTGAAGCAAACTTATTCCCCTGCCCAGTCCCTCTGCTGCTGCTGTTGTTGCACCACATGATACCCATGAAACATTGGCATAGGCGCCATTTGAGGCATTGGATATGACATCTGAATCCGCATTCCTAAATGCCCATTACTAGTATGCCCGTTCCTTCCGGACGCGTGTAACCCCTGCGGCAAGGGAGTCGACGAGAGCAAATGGTCAGACGAACCCGAGCCCGAGCCCGAGCCCGGCCCGGGTCCGTCTTGCATCCTCCTCAAATAGAGCCTGTATTTCTGCAAATGGCTAGCGACGTTTTCGCGGGTCAATCCTTCAACATTCATGAGCCGCATAATTGTTTTGGGCACGGCGTGCTTGATATCCAAATGCGCCACCACGTCGACAAATCTTTTGTGCAGCTGCGCTGTCCACACCAGCCTTGCCCGCTTTATAGTCTTCGCATTTCCCGAGTCCGCTTCTTCAAACACCGCAGGCACGACTTCGCTGCACTCCTCGATTATGATTTTTCTCAGCTTTCGCGAATCGGAACATTCTGGAGTCGTGACGTCATTTTCGGCACCGCCGCGAAGTGACGACAGAGTGTTCTGCGATGCGCAGTTCACCTCCACCATGGTCCGGGAAGGTTCCAGCATGATTCGGAACGCTGACGCCAGCTCCGACGAAATCAACGGCTGAGATAACGGTGTAAGATCGTCGCCGCAGGCGAGTCCCTCCTCCCACTCCATCACTCCCTCTTGCTCCTCTCCGCCCCCGCCACCGCCGACATCATACTCCATCATTCTCACCTCTTCTCCCGTACTAAAATTTGAGCCAAGCTTTATTATTTATTACTACTACTATTATTGTAATATTATTATTATTTGATAAATTATAGGAAAGTAAAAATATTTATTATATAAGTTGGGATGGTTTGTACGAACAATTTAAGGAAGAGAAAAAAAGGTGCCAAAAAGTGCAAAATGGGGATGTGGTATGAGTGCCACTAAAGAGACCTTAGTTATTAGATATTTTTTATCCTCTAAATATCTAGGACGAATTGCACAACTCCTCTATTCGCTTTAACTAATGTGCACAAAATTCCCTGCATTTAGTAAATTAGTAAAGACTCCTCCTATAATTTTTGA
Source organism: Cordia subcordata (assembly GCA_028554755.1). NCBI lineage: Eukaryota > Viridiplantae > Streptophyta > Magnoliopsida > Boraginales > Cordiaceae > Cordia > Cordia subcordata. Next base: position 11,578,378 of record JAPTOF010000007.1, on the reverse strand, counting down.
AATAGTACACATGCCCTCTAAAACTAATCGACGTTAATTTTTTAACCATTAGTGTGTGAAATATCCAATTTGCCCTTAATCTTTAATAAAAAAATTTATAAAATTAAAATTAAAAAAAAAACCTTCTTCTTCCCTTTCCCCATCTCAGCCGCCTCCCCACTCTTTCTCTCTCTCCCACCTCTCACCCAGCACCCCTAACCCTCACCCAGATGGCCTACCCCCGTCAGCTTCCCTACCTTCTCCCCTCATGACATCTCACACCCATAATCTACAATTCACATCTGAATTGAACACGTATGAAGCAACGTGCAAGCTTGATGCGAATTGCAATCCTTCGATACAAATCTCTATGTGACGACCAATCACGTAATCAATTCTCTCGCGGTTGGAGTCGAAGTTATAGCACTATCGTTTGATTTCTAAAGTTAATAGGTACACCAAAACTCTGGACGAATTGAAGATAAAAAAAAAAACTTACAGAGAAGGATCAAGAGAATATGAAGTAGGGTCAAGTGAGAATGAAGTAGGAGGGGACAAGAAGACAAGAGCAGCAAAGAGAACAAAACTGAAGGGTGCCAAAACCACCAAAGTTTTCTTCCCGTTTTATCCATGACTACCATTTTCTTTTTCTTAAGTATACAGATACAGAAATCTTGTGAAAGTTTGGTTGTTTGATTGATTGATAGTGTGGAATGGATCGAGAATTTTTGTAGATCTAGATCTTTTGCCATTTGTCTGGGTGTTCTAATAATTGCACTCTCTTTTTTGCTTCTAGTTTTTAGTTTGAATTTTAAGTTTTTTTTCTTTTTGGTCAACTGCTCATTCTTTTTTTAAAGTTTTTTTTTTTATAACATCTTTTATTTTAACATTTATTAAGGGCAAAATAGTCTATTCATTATATCTGAAACCAAAATAAATAAACCGCATCTTATTATGTGCGCGTAAGGCTCAAAAATCGTCATCTTGGATAGAAATATTAACGAAAGGGGTCGACATGCACTCTTGCTAAAATCATAGGGGGTTATCTTTGTTAATTTCCTGAACACGAGGGAAGTTGTGCACATTAGTTAAGCCATAGGAGGGAGTTGTGCAATTCACCCAAATATCTATTGGAAAGCTGTGTGTGATAATTGTTGCACAAATTATTCTATGGTCTAGTAGCATCATGGAGCCGTATCGCATTGTGTGCCTTTATTAGAGTGTATAATACGTGCTTTAAAAACACACCACATCAGGTATCGAACATGACTTCCTTTTCTCTCTCATCTCTCTTTCTTTTCTTCTCTCTTCTCTTTCCTCTCCTTTCTCTCTTCTTCTCTTCCTTGCTCCATCAATGACACCACCGGTTATCTCACGCCGGATAAATCCAACCATAAGCTTCATCTAGGTCTGCCAATTGTAATGATACGCACCATGTCCAAGAAAAGCTCTTAAGTGTTGATCCACCATTAACGCCTTCGTCATCTTCTTCCTTATGCGAGCGAAAATTTCAGCGTCCTCTCGCAGTGTCACAACAAACAATCTCTTGCTTGCCTCGTCATAATTCTAATTATACTTCCCACGTGGCATTTAGACGCTACAAGCTCCATCCACCATTAAAGCTTGCCTTCACCTTCAAGCTTGTATTTGAAAGAACAAACAAGGATTTGGAGGGTTTTGAAGTAAAATTTGTGAAGAGCAAGTAAGGATAATGAGGGAACTTTACATTATTCTCTTTATTCTTGTCTATACAATGTTAGGTTAGCTCTAGATTAGGAATGATTGCTACTTTTGTAATGGGTTAAAGATCTAAACACTTATTTTGAGATACTGATGGTTACATATACATGCTTTGTTCTTATATTTCTATGACTTGAAATTGAATATGTCCATGTGTTTGATGAAATGCCTCTATGAGTTTGCATGTGTAATTTGTGCTTAAATACTAATAGTAGTGGCCTCACCTTAGCCTTAATCTATGCTAATGGCATGAGCCCTACTTGCAACTACTTTTGTGTTGATTAATTGTTTTTTAATGTCTTTAATATAGTAGATAATCACCTCCAGCATGAAACATGTCTAAAAGGGTACCACTATCACTTGCTTGACTTAGGGGACTTAATCTTTAGTTTGAAACATAACTAAAAGGTTAGACTCTCTATTAGAACATTAATCGACATCTAAAGGACTTCGAACTAGACCCAAAAGCCATAGCTAGCTAGGACAAACTTATACTTCTAATTGGGCCCGACTAGGGATAGGGTTTCACCAATAGTTAGAAGTGATAAGTCTAGTAAACTAAGCCCGCTATTAGAGTAAACAAGCCATCAATAGCCTCAAAACAAGGTTAGGAACCCAAATCCATTCCAAAATAGCAATCACCCCCAAACCCTTGTAGATCCTCACTTTCATAGCTTGTTTATACTATTATTCTCATTAGTTAGGTTTATTTTCCCTTATTTAGGTTTAAATTAGAGCTCCAATCAATCCAAAAACCATAAAAAAAGTAGGTAGGATCACACGTAGCTAGTGTAGGACACACTTTCATTTAAAGCCATAAACATAGATAGCCTCCCCGTGGACACGATCCCACGCTCGCACGCGCTATACTCCCGTGCACTTGCAAGGTAACGTTTTCAACGTTTACGATCAGGTGACATTGACCATCATCCTATTTTGTTTATTCAAACCTCGAAAGAAATACTAGAGTAGGTCATGATTACCATACTCGTGGTGTGGACACTTTCTAAGAAGGTCATTGAACGTCTCCCAAGCTTTATGAAAAGACTCTTAATCATGTTAGGAGAAAGTCATTATGGAAGCCTTAAGGTCGGCCGTCTTGGCCATGGGAAAAACCTTTTGGTAAAACCTAGATTAAAGCTCAATCCATGATGTGATACAACTACTAAGTAAAGAATGAAACCATGACTTAGCCTTATCTTTAAGGGTAAAAGGAAATAACCTAAGATGAATGACCTCTTGAGACACATTAGGGACATAGAGGGTGGAACTCATCTCAACAAAATTGGTAATATGGTCCAAAGGACTCTCATTTCTTCTCTCATTGAAAGAAAGAAGCTTAGCCAATAGGTTAGGCTTAATCTCCAGAACATTAATAGCCAAATTGGGCTTAGAGATAGTCGGGAGGAAGAATTCACTAAGTGTTGGCTTATCGTCTATAGGTGGGTCCGGTCTACGGGGCTAGGGCTTTTGTCTAAAATGATCTTGGGCTTGATACACGTGGTGATCATGCAGTAGAATAGGATTAATAGGGGGAATGGGAAGGATAGGAGGGTTATTTGGATCAGCCATCTCCCAAGAAGATCTTTTAAATTCCTAAAGTGTCGTGTAATCCTCTTGGGTTCGAGATTAAAGGGAATTAAGGGATTCCTAAAGGATCTTCTACCAAGCATGCAACACTATCCTAACTCCAACCACTTTAACCCTTGAAACTTCAACAATAACCTAAATCTACAGCAACAAAGCCATAAACCTATTGGATCTACTAAAAACGAAAAGAAAAAGCAAAATAAGAAAGGAAAACAAACAAACGATGCTAAGCATGGAAAGTAAACACAAAAAGATCAAAGAAACTAAATACAAAGTAAGATAAACAACTACTAAAGCAAGCTAACAAAATAAAGAAAAACATAAAAAAAAAGCAACTACTAAAACACACAAGCAAAGAACATAAATAATCGTGTCTCCTTAGCAACAGTACCAAGAGCTTGGTGTGCCTCTAAAGTGCAAGCCTTGAAAGACCAATAAGCTTACAGATTGTGCCACAGGGAGGCTAATGTGTAGAAGGAATCCTATGTGTGTGTGCTTTAGAAGATGCCTAAAAAGAAACCTAGACTAAGCGTATTTTTGTGCTTTTGGATTACAGGGAGCTAAACGAAGGAAAAAGGAACTATACTATGTGAATGGGAATGGGAAAATGGGGATCTAGCTAATCTTGAATGGATTTAATCAATGGAAAGGTGTTAGGGTAACTTACGCTTGCTAATGGATGATTCTTAACTCGTATGCTATGAGATTAAGGAAACTGGCTTATCTATGTGATGTTCTAATACTAGGTCACAAGCTAGTATCCTAATTAATCCCTAAGACTTAGTGTAGGCTCATCCCTAAGCATGCACACTTAGAGCTACGACATCGTCCTTATCTGCCTAAGGCCATAGAAGGGACTAGAAAGCTACCTAGGTGTCCTAGAACAATCTTACCTTAGCTTCTAGGCCATTGGTTGGATTTAAAACCAAGACCTAAGGTTACTAAGGCCGACCAAACCCCACCTAGACTTCTATTAGCTAGATTTAAAGCTAAAGGATTTTGAACTAGGCTAGTCCTAACTTGTGCACCGTCATTCTAGGGACACTATAGCAAGTTGATGTCTAATAAACGCAATCCTACATGTTCTAGGCCAAGATGTTGTGAATATGTTGACCTATTCACTACCAAGACATTACTATGTTTAATTTACACCATTTTAAGTAAGTGCGTACCAGCATGTAAGTAAGATTGGAGTTATATTTACCATAAAGCATCCATATAGTCTCATAGACATGAACATAGCAAACCCACTTCATACAATCCATAAATAAACACATAGACTTGCATATTAGATGGATTAGAGGTGTTCCATAGCAAATAAACTCCAATTTATACATAGACTACTCATCTAGGCAATTAATCAAACATATAGACATGAATTGAGAAAAAGCCGTTCACATGAAGAACAAAGTATGTATATATATAAGCCGTGAAAAATCCCATAACATAGAGTATAAAATCAACCTGTTATACAAGCTTAGTCACCCTAATCTAATATATTCAAACATTAAAGTAAATAGGATGAAAGAGTGTTAAGGAAACTCGCCTTCCATCCTAGCTCGTTCTTGTACAATCTTGAGCAAATTCCTAACCAAATGTTGTTAAAATCCTCCAAAAGAGCTTAAATCTAAATGGGTTTATATGTTAATGTGTGTGTGATTGAGGTGGGTGAAGTAGGGTTTTATGTGTGTGTAAAATGGGTATAAAGTGTACAGGTGTAAAGATATGAAAAATAGGCTCAAAATGGCCTTAAAAAGGCCTTCTTTGTTGCAAAAGTCAGTTGCTAAGTTGGGCACTGATGTGTTGTGTTTTTGTGTATGTTTGCATTGTCATTTAGCTATATTTTCGAGGTGTTGAGTGCTCATATTGATGCATAGTGTAGTGCTTTTGATAAGAATAGACTTAAGCGTAAACAAATGTGCATATTGAGTTTAAGAGACAAATTGCTACACTAATTGCTTATTTTCAATGATTTAGGTGAACTTTGGGCTAAGATCAAGATTGGACGATGAAAGGTGATGAAGATGGGAAATGCACGGGTCTAAGAGAGAAGACCAGAGGCCGAAAAGACAAAGAATGGAGGAAGAAAGTCAGCCGGACGACCAAGGAAAAAGAGCCGGTCGACCGGCCACTCCAGAGAGGTGCCAAAAATAGCCAGATGACCACCCTTCCAAAGCCAGTCGACTGGCTAGGTCGACCGGCCACTCCAGAGAGCATCATTAAAAAGCCAGTCGAGCTAGGTTCAGAGGCAATATACTGAGAACATATAAATAGGGCCTGATTCTGCAGAAAAGGAGGAGAACTTTTTGGTAGATTAACACACACTTCACACCTAAAATTCTCACACACTTAACCCTAGATCCCACCCACTTCACACACACTTTTCACACATTTCTCACTAAAAACCAAGATTGATTTGGAGGGTTCAAACATTTTGGAATCAAGTTTGCTCAAAAGCTTTGTACAAGATTAGCTAGGATGAAAGGAAAGCTTCATTATCTCTCTTTCATTCTATTTCCTATTATGATTGAGTATACTTGTGTAGGGTGATTTAACTTATGTAATGGGTTAATTATATACTCTTATGATATGGGATATGATGGCTGAATATATATATACATGTTTCGAATTGTCTTGTTTAAATGGGTATTTTCTCATTCATGTCTAAGTGTTTGATAAAATGCCTAGATGAGTAACATGTGTATAAATTGAAGTTTGTTTGCTACTAAACACATCTAATCCATGTTATAATCATGTCTATGTGTTTATATGTGGATGCTATGAAGTGGGTAATGCTTTTATTCATGTCTATATGTATATTTGCATGCCTAGTAACAAGCATAACTTCAATAACGCATATGTGTTGGTTGTTAATTATTTCTAATGGTGTGAACTGAACATGATGATGTTTGGTAGTTGAATAGGTTCCATTATTCACGCGCACCTTGGCCTTGAACATGCATGACCGCACTAGCAAGTCAAATCCTGCTGTAGTGACCTTAGAATGACGAAGTATAACTTAGGGCTAGTCTAGGCCGAGTCTTCTTTGGCTTTAAATCCAGCCAATAGGTTTCCGGATAGGTTTAGTCGACCTTAGCAACACTAGGTCTTGGCTTTAAATCCAGCCAAAGGTTTAGGTACTAAGGTAGGTTCATTCTAAGCCACCTAGGAAGTTAGTTAGTTACTTTTGAGGCCCTAGGTCATAAGGATCACGCCGTAGCTCTAAGAGGCGCCGCCTAGGGACGGACCCGCATCGAGTCCTAGGGGGAAATTAGGACACTAACTAGCGACCTAGTTAAGAGCACTCATGATAGTTAGCCAGCATCCCTTAATCCCATAGCATTTGAGTATAGAATTATCCATTCATAAGTCGAAGTCACCCTAACCCCTTCTCAAGTGTTAGTTCCTTCTTGATCAACTTGTGTTCCCATTTTTCATATTCATAGTTTAGTTTTATTTCCTTCACCTAGAGCCCCCGATAATCCAAAACCCCAAATAAAAAAATATATGTCTAGTTTAGATCTTTCTTTTTGGCACTTTCCAGAACACCAAGCATAGAATTCACCCACATTATTCATGCCTCCCTGTGGTTCGACACCCGCACTTGTACACACTATATTGCACGATCTGTACGCTTGAGGGTCTTTTAGAGCATGCACTCGAAAGCAGACACCAAGTTCTTGGCGCCGTTGCTGGGGAGGCACGGTGATTTGTATTCTTTGCTTGTGTGTTTTGGTAGTTGCTTTTCTTACTTTCTTGCTTTTTCTTTATAGTTTGTTTAGTTTTTGCTTATCTTGTTTATTGTTCATATTATCTTGCTTTAGATTTTGTTTTTCTATTTTAGCTTTTGTCTTTATTTTTAGTAGACTTTTTAGGATTGTGGTTTATTTGCTATAGTTATAGGAATATTGAAGTTTTCGAGGGTTGAAGTGGCCGGAGTTAGGATAGATTGTGCGTGCTTGGTAGGAGATCCCTTAGAAATCCCCTAGTTCCTCTTAATCCCGAACCTGATAGAATTGCTAGACATTTCAGGAATTTAGGAGATCTTCTTGAGGAGATGACCGATCCCAACCATCCTCCTAATCCTCCCAATCCCCCAATGAATCCTATTCCACCTCACGATCACATTGGGCATCAAGCCCAAGCTCATTTTAGACGAGAGCCCCGTAGACCGGATCCACCCATAGATGAGGAACCCACTCTTAGGCAATTCTTTCTCCCCAAAGCCTTTGAGCCCAATTTGGCTATTCAAATTCCGAGTTTGGGGGAGATGAACTTCGAGATTAAGCCTAATATGTTGGCTATGCTTCCCTCCTTCTACGGGAGAAGCAATGAGAGTCCTCTAGATCATATCACTGATTTTGTTGAGATGAGTTCCACTCTCCATGTCCCGATGTTTCTCAAGAGGTCATACATCTAAGATTGTTTCCTTTCTCTTTTAAGGACAAGGCTAGGACTTGGTTGCATTCCTTATCCAATGGTTGCATTACTACATAGGCTGAGCTTCAATCTAAGTTCTTCCAAAAATTTTATCCCATGGCCAAGACGGTCGACCTTAGCACCGCCATTATGACTTTTTCCCAACATGACCTAGAATCTTTTCATGAGGCTTGGGAGAGGTTCAAGGATCTTCTTAGACAATGTCCACACCATGGGTACGGCAATCATGACCTAATGCAATACTTCTTTCGAGGATTAAATGAACAAAATAGGATGATGGTCAATGCCACCTCCGGTAGTGGCTTCTATCTTTTGAGACCGACCGAGGCATGGGAGAAAATAGAAATGATGGCTGAAAATTCTTTTCAAAATTTTGCAATGGAAAGGTCTAGTCGGGGAGGCAACAAGAGAAGTGTTAGTGAGGTTAGAGTTTCTTTAGACTTACCCGCTAAGGTTGAGGCTTTGACAAATAAACTAGATCAATTCATTTCTTTGTCCATTTCATCCCAAGGTCATAGGACTAGTTCTTTAGGTTCTTTCTCCGCCCCTTTAGTTGTTGAAGTTTGTGCATTGTGCTCCGAGTCATCTCATGAGACCATAGCTTGCCCTTTAGCATCCCAATTTCCTGAATTCATGAAAGAGCAAGTGTGTGCCACACAAGGTTATTCTCGTGAGTATAATCCATACTCGAACACATACAATCCGGGTTGGAGGGACAACCCGAAATTTTCTTGGAGACAAGGACAGCATGAGTCTAGTTCACATCCTCAAGTTCCACCTCAGCAGCGACCCGCCCCTCAATATCCCCCAGGTTTCTATCATCTTAATCAACCTCGTCTCACTAGTGCTCCTCAACCTCAGGCTTTACCTGCTCCCTCTAGTAGCCAGACTCCTAGTAATGATGTGATGAAGTTAATGCAGTTTATTCAGAATCAGCAGCAGGCATTAGCTAGTCAGTAGCAGGAGTTAGCTGACAATAGGCAAGAGATGGCAGAAAATAGGCAGCAAATGGCGAGGTTTGAGGCACAATTAGGACAGATTGCTAGTCAATTAAGCGCGAGAGACCCCGGGAAATTGCCTTCTCAGCCGGAGGTGAACCCTAGAGTCCAGTCCTGTTCCTCCACCGATACCACTTATCCCCCTCAGGCCCAAGCTAAGGCCGTCACCACTCTTAGAAGCGGTCAGGTAGTGGATAATAGGGTAGGAGTTGACTTTGCAGTGCCTGCACCTAGTGGTCCTTCCGAATTTAGAGCACCATATGGTAGCCTTGTTGAGGGAAATTCTAGAAAAGGTCCTGTTGAGAGAGATGAGCCCATTAGAGATCATGGAGAGAGTAGTACTTCCCGCCCACATCGGGAGGGAAAAGAGCCTATTGATGACTCCCATGTATCTAGAGGTATAGAGCCTAGAGTTCCCTTTCCATCCGCTTTAGAGAGACCTACACCTAGTGAGGATTCTAGGTTCTTCAAGGTTTTAGAGCATCTTAAGGACCTTAAGGTCAATCTTCCTTTGATAGATGCGATCATTTCCATCCCCTCTTATTCTAAGTTCTTTAAGGATCTTTGTACAAGGAAACGTAGGTCATCGAACATTCCGAAGAAGGTGAGGCTTACGGAGAAGGTGAGTAGTATTTGTACTTCGGGCCTTCCGCCCAAAATGAGTGACCCCGGAGCCTTCACCATTCCTTGTAGGATCCGTGAGACCCAGATTGATCACGCCTTATTAGATTTAGGATCTAGTGTAAATCTTATTCCCTACTCTGTCTATCAGCAGCTAGGTCTAGGTGAGTTATCTCCTACACATGTTACTCTTGACTAGTGATAGGTGCAGCGTAGACCTAGGGGTGTGATAGAGGACGTTATGGTCCACGTAGGTGAGTTTGTGTACCCTGTTGACTTCATAGTGTTAGATATGGATTCGGGACATGACTCTAGACATTTTACACCCATTCTTCTAGGTTGCCCCTTCCTTGCCACCGCGGATGCCATTATCCATTGTAGGTCGGGGGTATTGGAGATGAAATTTGGGAATTTGAGATCCACTATGAAGGTTGCAGAGGCGGTGAATAGGGCTAGTATAGGAGAAGAGGATGGAGAAGAGTGCTTTAGGATGGATGTGATTGATTCTTGCGTTGAGGATCTTATAGAAAAGAATATGACCGATGGAGAAGAATTAAGGAAATTTGAGGAATTGATGTCTAGTTTTGATTTGGAGACCTTAGAGAGGAAATGTGTAGCTTCTACTTCCTTGATTGAGAGCCATTTGACTAATAAGTCACTTGAGGTTAATCCTTCTAGTCTCATTTCTAGTGATGTCCCCATTGATAATGTTGAGGTTAAGTCCCCCTTGGTTGAGCCTAGCCCTTCTTTAGAGCTCAAAACCCTTCCCGATCATTTGAAATATGCATTCTTAGGCTCTAGTGAGACCCTTCCGGTCATCATAGCTTCCGATCTTTCTAGTAAGCATGAGGAGCGTCTCTTAGAGGTCCTTAGGAAACATAGGAAGGCTATAGGGTGGAAAATTGATGATTTGAGAGGTATAGACCCTTCGGTTTGCATGCATCGTATTCACCTTGAGGATGGAGCCATTCCTTCTAGGGAAATGCAAAGGAGGCTAAACCCACACATGAGTGAAGTAGTTAAGAAAGAGATCATTAATCTTTTAGATGCAGGCATTATTTATCCGATCTCTGATAGTTAGTGGGTTAGCCCGGTCCAAGTTGTCCCTAAGAAGTCCGGGATCACAGTTGTTGAGAATGAGAGAGGAGAGCTTATCCCTACACGTACTCCCACAGGATGGAGAGTTTGTATTGACTATAGGAAGCTAGACTTAGCGGAATTGGAAGAGCTTAGATTCAAGGCGTATGAGAATGCTAAACTTTATAAGGATAGGATGAAGAGAATTCATGATAAACACATTATTAAGAAATCATTCTCTCCTTTTGATAAAGTTTGGTTGTTTAACTCACGATTGAAACTCTTTCCAGGTAAGCTTAAGACAAGATGGGATGGTCCATATGAGGTGATGATTGCCTATCCTTTCGGAGCAGTCAAGATTAAAGACTTGAAGGATGGCCGAGAGTTGATGGTGAATGGGCAACGCCTGAAGCACGCATATGATCCGAGCATGGCTCGTGTGGTCTAATGCTTCAGGATCCCATCTATGGAAGTTGAAGATGAGTTGGTGTTTGCCTGGCTGACAGCTTGGTGGTTAGCGCTACTAAGAGGCAACCTAGGTTCAATTTTGCAGTTTTGCATTTGTTTCACTTTCTTCTCTTTTTATTTTCTTTCTTTTATCTTTCTTGCACCCAAACCAAAGTGTTGAATCTCAATCCTTTGTCCCATAAGATACACCACTACTCATTATTGCACATGTCAATGCAAGTATGCATAGGCAATGCTACTAATCTTGTTTTCTTTGTGAGTGTTTATGAATTGTGAGTCACAGGATTAGTAGTATGGTGATTTATCATTGGCATGGAAAGCTTTGAAGAAAATGCAAGGTTGTATCTATCCTTTCTCCACTTGTTCCCCATGTTTGCACCCTATCCCCACCACCCTTACTTGTTTTGTAATGACGATTTGCCTGTTTTTGTGCTTTGATCTTTTTGCTTGAGGACAAGCAAAGTTTAAGTTTGGGGGTGTGGGAGTTTGGTTTTCTTGTTATATATCTTGCTTAGGGTAGATTGCATTCTGCGTTTAAAAATGGTGAAAATTTTTCAATTTTGATGCATATTGAGTCATTTATTTCTTTGTTGATCATTGTGTTGGCTTTTGTGATTGACTATATTGATTTATGAAAATAAGAGGCATTGTGGGGAAATGAATAGAGTGGTTTGAAAACTAAGTCTTGGAGGGGATGCCCTTCAAAGTTGTGGGGAGTGAGAACCTTGAAAGATTAACCCTTGTAGCCACCCCATAGCTTGATAGGAAAGAGTGTTGAAAAGGGGTTGTTGATGTGAGTGCCCCTTCCTTGATTGGTTCTTGTTGATTGCCTAAGCCTTTCTTTTTGTGAATACAATACAAAGCATTAAAAGTTCAAAAAAAAAATATGAAAAAGGCAAAAAGGTGCAAAAATCTATGTATAAAAAAATGAAGTGAAAAAGAGGACAAGCCAAAGGGACAAGAAAGTTAGTGAATAAGTGCATAAGTGACACAATGTCAACTTAGCACAAGTTATCATCTTTGTAAATACGTGAATAAGGCTTTTTATAAGCCATTGTGTTTGTATATTCTCTCTTCTTGTCTTTGAGGCTTGGTGCATGTTGGGGAGGCCATGTTAGTTGAGGGAGCACGAAATATCAACATTCCGAGTGTGTGAGTTAGAATCCTAGGCTTGTGGTGGATTGGCTACTCGGTAAATTCCTATGAGGAACGAGACCCCTTATGAGTAGAGGGAGGATCTAAAGAGATTTGGGGATCTCTCCACAATAGAAATGCCCCCTTTATGCTTCTTAGACTAACTTTGATAGAGAGTCAATCCTTTAGGCAATCCATTGTATCGACTTTAGAGATAAAATTTAAGATTGGGCTTACTTGAGGACAAGCAAGGAGAAGGTTTGGGGGTGTTGATGTGTTCTGTTTTTGTGTATGTTTACATTGTCATTTACCAATATTTTAGAGGTGTTGAGTGCTCATATTGATGCATTAGTGTAGTGCTTTTGATAAGAATAGGCTTAAGCGTAAACAAATGTGCATATTGAGTTTAAGAGACAAATTGCTACACTAATTGCTTATTTTCAATGATTTAGGTGAACTTTGGGTTAAGATCAAGATTGGACGATGAAAGGTGATGAAGATGGGAAATGCACGGGTCTAAGAGAGAAGACCAGAGGCCGAAAAGACAAAGAATGGAGGAAGAAAGTCAGCCGGACGACCAAGGAAAAAGAGCCGGTCGACCGGCCACTCCAGAGAGGTGCCAAAAATAGCCGGACGACCACCCTTCCAGAGTAGTCGGTCGACCGGTCACTCCAGAAAGCATCATTAAAAAGCCGGTTGAGCTAGGTTCAGAAGCAATATGCTGAGAACATATAAAATAGGGCCTGATTCTGCAGAAAAGGAGGAGAACTTTTTGGTAGATTAACACACACTTCACACCTAAAATTCTCACACACTTAACCCTAGATCCCACCCACTTCACACACACTTTTCACACATTTCTCACTAAGAACCAAGATTGATTTGGAGGGTTCAAACATTTTGGAATCAGGTTTGCTCAAAAGCTTTGTACAAGATTAGCTAGGATGAAAGGGAAGCTTCATTATCTCTCTTTCATTCTATTTCCTATTATGATTGAGTAGACTTGTGTAGGGTGATTTAACTTATGTAATGGGTTAATTATATACTCTTATGATATGGGATATGATGGCTGAATATATATATACATGTTTTGAGTTGTCTTGTTTAAATGGGTATTTTCTCATTCATGTCTAAGTGTTTGATAAAATGCCTAGATGAGTAACATGTGTATAAATTGAAGTTTGTTTGTTACTAAACACATCTAATCCATGTTATAATCATGTCTATGTGTTTATATGTGGATGCTATGAAGTGGGTAATGCTTTTATTCATGTCTATATGTATATTAGCATGCCTAGTAACAAGCATAACTTCAATAACGCATACGTGTTGGTTGTTAATTATTTCTAATGGTGTGAACTGAACATGGCGATGTTTGGTAGTTGAATAGGCTCCATTGTTCACGCGCATCTTGGCCTTGAACATGCATGAACGCACTAGCAAGTCAAATCCTGCTGTAGTGACCTTAGAATGACGAAGTATAACTTAGGGCTAGTCTAGGCCGAGTCTCCTTTGGCTTTAAATCCAGCCAATAGGTTTCCGGATAGGTTTAGTCGACCTTAGCTACACTAGGTCTTGGCTTTAAATCCAGCCAAAGGTTTAGGTACTAAGGTAGGTTCATTCTAAGCCACCTAGGAAGTTAGTTAGTCACTCTTGAGGCCCTAGGTCATAAGGACCACGCCGTAGCTCTAGGAGAAGCCGCCTTGGGACGGACCCGCACCGAGTCCTAGGGAGAAATTAGGACACTAACTAACAACCTAGTTAAGAGCACTCATGATAGTTAGCCATCATCCCTTAATCCCATAGCATTTGAGTATAGAATTACCCATTCATAAGTCGAAGTCACCCTAACCCTTTCTCAAGTGTTAGTTCCCTCTTGATCAACTTGTGTTCCCATTTTTCATCTTCATAGTTTAGTTTTATTTCCTTTACCTAGAGCCCCCGATAATCCAAAACCCCAAAAAAAAAAAAATATGTCTAGTTTAGATCTTTCTTTTTGGCACTTTCTAGAACACCAAGCATAGAATTCACCCACATTATTCATGCCTCCCTGTGGTTCGACACCTGTACTTGTACAGACTATATTGCATGATCCGTACGCTTGTGGGTCTTTTAGAGCTTGCACTCGAAAGTAGACACCAGGCACCCAGCCTCCGAAACAAGTGAATCCAGCCACATTTTGGGAGCTTTCTAATCTAGGTCAAAGGCAAGGCCAGAGGCAGGGCTGGTCGACTAGCCTTTAGCATGGGACCAGCCTTAACCAGAAAGCTCCTTTTCTTTGCTCCTTTTGTGCCTAATCTTCCCCAGTTGCCTTGTTCTTTGGTTGACAACCTCCAAATGTGTTCTTCTTGCTTTCTTCTCACCCAAAACACCCTTTGCTTCAAAATCAAATCATCATCCATTTAAGCTCTAAAAACTTCCCTAATTTTCACCTAAACCAAGAAATAAATGTGCATTAGTGTAGCATTTATGTTCTAAACTCAACTATGGATATTTGAAGCCTATTATGTACAAGTATAGTATAAATGCAACACTAACACACCTAATAAAGCACAAGAACACCTCAAACAAGTATAGAAATGCCATGCAAACACACACACACAATCACAACACATCACCGACAAAGTAAATGCATGATATGGATGCCTATAATCATGAAAACTATTGGATTTAATTAGCTATTACTTTATGATTAGGTGGCTCTAGATTTTAAAATCTAAATCCATAAATAGCATATGGTAGCGGAAGAATGACATAAAAACTTGTTATACACATAGTCACGTAAAGATTAATGAGTGTAGATATAGATATCGTTACCCTTGTTACGTGAAATGATTGCAAATGGCCCTTTTGTGTTGAGTCTTCCTCAAATAGTCTTCTAGTGGCTTTCTCCACTATATCCTTCACTTTATTGCTTAGATACATTAGCTATATAGTGGGCAAGCTAGATTATAGGCCAAATTGAGGATATTTGATTTAGTGTGTGTTCTAGGTGTTAGTGTGTGAAAATTTTTGCACACACACCAAGAAGAGAAAATATTCAAAGAGGCTCAAGAATTGGGTCTTACTTATCTAGTACTATATATAGTACCAAGCAACCTTAAAAAAGATAAGGTTCAAGGAATATTACAGATTGCCTACAATACCCTTCCTTAAACTTTCTAAATAAGGAATACTCCTCTGGGATAAGGATATCCAAATATTCCATATCATGCATGAACTGAATATCTCACATGTGGTCTCTGCTTATCCAATTAAGACATATATGAGTTACAATAAGAAAACTCGGATAAAAAACCCTTATTAATATCTAGACTCAAATCTTAATTAAGCAATCCACATAATCATTTCCTTAATTATGTATTAATAGAGTAATGGCTAGTGGAGGAACCAAAAGGCATAATTACCCTTAGCTCCCAAAATGACCAAAATGCCCTTGTCACCACTTTGGCATCACCGTGGCCATTTTGACTCTAATCTACTCTACCAAAAAACCAAAGTCACATTCCAAGGATAATTATTAGCTAAGCAGGAGGTTGTTACACGAAGTAACCTCTGTCTTCGACCAACTGAGCAAAATGACCAAAATGCCCCTCTATGTATCCCTATACTCAAGGCCAATCAAACGTACCATTACCTCTAAGACTACATCTGGAAACTTGGAATCTCTAGTCCAAAATAGTGATCACAGCTGGTCATAGATCTTTTAATTTAGGGAGTGACCCATAAGCCAAATGACCGATACCCTAAAGGATAATATCACTAGATCTAGATCTATGATGACTAAAAGGACAAATCCAAGAGGCATATATACTCTGTTGTTGCATATGCATGTCCTGATTGATTAGAACACAAGACCCAATGTACGAGACAGATAATCTTATCACTCAAGACCTCTTCTCATGATACATTAAAACAGTGCACCCCAACTTCATCAGTTCATCCACACATGCTTAAGATTAAAAGCATTGGTCACTCGAAAGTAGTAAGTATCTTGCCTTTTATATGTGATGACACTGTTCTAGAAGACATACTTATGGTGGTCCTGTCTAATGCGTGGTACATGCATTAGGAGCGAAGTCCAAAAAGACTCTCCAATGATCTAGGTAGATCATCCTTATCTAGAGACTTGGCCACTATAGCCTTATCTCGATAGAATGCCCAACACTACCATCTAACTATGGACATCTTTTATGATATGCTTGTTACTAGGCATGCAAATATACATATAGACATGAATAAAAGCATTACCCACTTCATAGCATCCACATATAAACATATAGACATGATTATAACATGGATTAGATGTGTTTAGTAACAAACAAACTTCAATTTCTACACATGTTACTCATCTAGGCATTTTATCAAACACTTAGACATGAATGAGAAAATACCCATTTAAACAAGACAATTCGAAACATGTATATATATATTCAGCCATCATATCCCATATCATAAGAGTATATAATTAACCCATTACATAAGTTAAATCACCCTACACAAGTCTACTCAATCATAATAGGAAATAGAATGAAAGAGAGATAATGAAGCTTCCCTTTCATCCCAGCTAATCTTGTACAAAGCTTTTGAGCAAACTTGATTCCAAAATGTTTGAACCCTCCAAATCAATCTTGGTTCTTAGTGAGAAATGTGTGAAAAGTGTGTGTGAAGTGGGTGGGATCTAGGGTTAAGTGTGTGAGAATTTTAGGTGTGAAGTGTGTGTTAATATACCAAAAAGTTCTCCTCCTTTTCTGCAGAATCGAGCCCTATTTATATGTTCTCAGGGTCGACCGGCCTCTAGACCTAACTCGACCAGCTTTTTAATGATGATCTCTGGAGTGGCTGGTCGACCGGCCTCTGGAAGGGTGGTCGTCTGGCTATTTTTGGCACCTCTCTGGAGTGGCCGGTCGACCTAGCCGGTCGACCGGCTCTTTTTCCTTGGTCGTCCAGCTGACTTTCTTCCTCCATTCTTTGTCTTTTCGGCCTCTGGTCTTCTCTCTTAGACCCGTGCATTTCCCATCTTCATCACCTTTCATCGTCCAATCTTGATCTTAACCCAAAGTTCACCTAAATTATTGAAAATAAGCAATTAGTGTAGCAATTTGTCTCTTAAACTCAATATGCACATTTGTTTACGCTTAAGCCTATTCTTATCAAAAGCACAACACTAATGCATCAATATGAGCACTCAACACCTCTAAAATATAGGTAAATGACAATGCAAACATACACAAAAACACAACACATCAACACCCCCAAACCTTCTCCTTGCTTGTCCTTAAGCATGCTCAATCTTAAATTTTATCTCTAAAGTCGATACAATGGATTGCCTAAAGGATTGACTCTCTATCAAAGTTAGTCTAAGAAGCATAAAGGGGGCATTTCTATTGTGGAGAGATCCCCAAATCTCTTTGAATCCTCCCTTTATTCATAAGGGGTCTCGTTCCTTGTAGGAATTTCCTGAGTAGCCAATCCACCACAAGCCTAGGATTCTAACTCACGCACTCGGAATGTTGATATTTCGTGCTCCCTCAACTAACATGGCCTTCCCAACATGTACCAACCTCAAAGACAAGAAGAGAGAATATACAAACACAATGGCTTATAAAAAGCCTTATTCACATATTTACCAAGATGATAACTTGTGCTAAGTTGACATTGTGTCACTTATGCACTTATTCACTAACTTTTTGGTGCCTTTAGCTTTTCCTCTTTTTCACTTCATTTTTTTTTACATATATATTTTTGCACCTTTTTGCCTTTTTCATTTTTTTTTTGAACTTTTAATGCTTTGTATTGTATTCACAAAAAGAAAGAAAAAGAAAGGCTTAGGCACATCAACAAGAACCAATCAAGGAAGGGGCACTCACATCAACAACCCTTTTCCAACACTCTTTCCTACCAAGCTATAGGGTGGCTACACGGGTTATTCTTTCAAGGTTCTCACTCCCCACAACTTTGAAGGGCATCCCCTCTAAGACTTAGTTTTCAAACCACTCTATTCATTTCCCCACAATTTCTCTTATCTTCATAAATCAATATAGTCAATCACAAAAGCCAACACAATGATCAACAAAGAAATAAATGACTCAATATGCATCAAAATTGAAAAATTTTCACCATTTTTAAACGCAGAATGCAATCTACCCTAAGCAAGATATATAACAAGAAAACCAAACTCCCACACCCCCAAACCTAAACTTTGCTTGTCCTCAAGCAAAAAGATCAAAGCCCAAAATCAGGCAAATCGTCATTACAAAACAAGTAAGGGTGGTGGGGATAGGGTGCAAACATGGGGAACAAGTGGAGAAAGGATAGATACAACCTTGCATTTTCTTCAAAGCTTTCCATGCCAATGATAAATCACCATACTACTAATCCTATGACTCACAATTTATAAACACTCACAAAGAAAACAAGATTAGTAGCATTGCCTATGCATACTTGCATTGACATGTGCAATAATGAGCAGTGGTGTATCTTATGGGACAAAGGATTGAGATTCAACACTTTGGTTTGGGTGCAAGAAAGATAAAAGAAAGAAAATAAAAAGAGAAGAAAGTGAAACAAATGCAAAACTGCAAAATTGAACCTAGGTTGCCTCTTAGTAACGCTAACCACCAAGCCGTCAGCCGGGCAAACACCAACTCATCTTCAACTTCCATAGATGGGATCCTGAAGCATTAGACCTCCACACGAGCCATGCTCGGATCATATGCGTGCTTCAGGCGTTGCCCATTCACCGTCAACTCTCGACCATCCTTCAAGTCTTTAATCTTGACTGCTCCGGAAGGATAGGCAACCATCACCTCATATGGACCATCCCATACTTGTCTTAAGCTTACCTGGAAAGAGTTTCAATTGTGAGTTAAACAACCAAACTTTATCAAAAGGAGAGAATGATTTCTTAATAATGTGTTTATCATGAATTCTCTTCATCCTATCCTTATAAAGTTTAGCGTTCTCATATGCCTCGAATCTAAGCTCTTCCAATTCCGCTAGGTCTAGCTTCCTTTTCTCACCCGCTCTTGCCAAGTCAAAATTTAGGGCTTGGATTGCCCAATAAGCTCTATGCTCTAGTTCTACTGGCAAGTGACAAGCTTTACCAAAAACCAATCTATATGGAGACATACTAATGGGAGTCTTAAAGGCGGTACGGTAGGCCCACAAAGCATCATTTAGCCTAATAGACCAATCTCTTCTATCGGGCCTAACCGTTTTCTCTAAAATGTGCTTGATCTCTCTATTGGACACCTCTACTTGTCCACTAGTTTGCGGGTGATAAGGAGTGGCTACCTTATGGGTGACCGAATATCTTCTCAACAAGGCCTCTAAAGTCCTATGACGAAAATGCAAACCCCCATCACTAATTAAGACCCTAGGGACTCCAAATCTAGAGAAAATGTTTTCTTTAATAAACTTAATCACTACCCTATGGTCATTAGTGCATGTAGGAATAGCCTCAACCCATTTGGACACATAATCAACGGCCACTAAAATGTATTGGTACCCAAAGGAAGGTGGAAATGGACCCATGAAGTCTATACCCCAAACATCAAACAACTCACAAGGAAGAATAGGGGATAAAGGCATCATGTTTCTCCTAGAGATGGACCCGGATTGTTGACATCTAAAACACTTCTTGCAATATTCTTGGGCATCCTTAAAGAGAGAAGGCCAAAATAGTCCACTTTGCAAGACCTTCGTGGCGGTCTTCTTCCCACTAAAATGACCCCCACACCCCTCATCATGACACATGCTCAAAACGCTCTCAAACTCATCCTCAGGCATACATCGGTGAATCATTTGATCCGCACACACTTTGAAAAGATAGGGATCCTCCTAAAAGAAATGCCTAACTTGTGCTAGGAACCTATCTTTTTCTCTTTTCTCCCAATAGAAAGGAAAACGCCCTGTGGCAAGATAATTGACAATATGAGCAAACCAAGGCGTGTGATGAGAGATGGCAAATAATTGTTCATCGGGGAATGAATCTTGAAAAGGAGATGGATCACTAGAAGACTCGCTAACAAGACGGGAAAGATGATCCGCAACTAAATTTTCTCTACCCTTCTTATCTCGAATTTCTATGTCAAACTCTTAAAGGAGGAGCAACCACCTAATCAAGCGGGGCTTAGATTCTTTCTTAGACAACAAATACTTCAATGCCGCATGATCGGTGTAGATAATCACTTTGGATCCTAGAATGTATGACCTAAACTTGTCAAGGAAGAAAACTATTGCTAGTAGCTCTTTTTCCGTGGTTGTGTAGTTCTTTTGTGCTTCATCAAGAGTCTTGCTAGCATAGTATACAACATGGGGCAACTTATCCTTCCTTTGACCTAAAACAGCTCCTATCGCATAATCGGATGCATCACACATAACCTCAAATGGGAGACTGTAGTCAGGTGGATGGATAATTGGGGATGTAGACAATAAGGATTTAAGCCTATTGAAAGCTCTAACACATTCATCATCAAAGTCAAAAGGGACATCTTGTGCTAGGAGCCTAGACAAGGGGCGTTCAATGTGACTAAAATCCTTAATGAATCTACGGTAAAATCCTGCATGCCCTAGAAAAGATCTAACATCCTTGACACACTTAGGGATAGGTAATTTTTCAATTAATTTTACCTTAGCTGGGTCAACTTGAATTCCACTAGATGATACAACATGACCCAACACTATCCCTCGTTGCACCATGAAATGGGATTTCTCCCAACTCAACACTAGATTCTTCTCCACACATCGGTCTAAGACTGAAGAGAGATGACTCAAGCACTCATCAAAGCTATCTCCAAAGACTGAGAAATCATCCATGAAAATCTCTAAATGTCTCTCAATCATGTCACTAAAAATGGCCATCATACATCTCTGAAAAGTCGCTGGGGCATTACAAAGACCGAAGGGCATTTTCCTATAAGCAAAAGTGCCATAGGGACAAGTAAAAGTGGTCTTCTCCTGGTCCTCGAGAAACACAGGGATCTGGTTATAACCCGAATAGCCATCTAGAAAACAATAGTAGCTATGCCCAGCTACTTTATCAAAGATCTGGTCTAGAAAAGGCAACGGGAAATGATCCTTCCTAGTTTTGGAGTTGAGCTTCCTATAGTCAATACAAACTCTCCATCCCGTGGGAGTACGTGTAGGGATAAGCTCTCCTCTCTCATTCTCAACAACTGTGATCCCGGACTTCTTAGGGACAACTTGGACCGGGCTAACCCACTCACTATCGGAGATTGGATAAATAATGCATGCATCTAAAGCTTAATGATCTCTTTCTTGACTACTTCGCTCATGTGTGGGTTTAGCCTCCTTTGCATTTCCCTAGAAGAAATGGCTCCATCCTCAAGGTGAATATGATGCATGCAAACCGAAGGGTCTATACCTCTCAAATCATCAATTTTCCACCCTATAGCCTTCCTATGTTTCCTAAGGACCTCTAAGAGACGCTCCTCATGCTCACTAGAACGATTGGAAGCTATGATGACCGGAAGGGTCTCACTAGAGCCTAGGAATGCATATTTCAAATGATCGGGAAGGGGTTTGAGCTCTAAAGAAGGGCTAGGCTCAACCAAGGGGGACTTAACCTCAACATCATCAATGGGGACATCACTAGAAATGAGACTAGAAGGATTAATCTCAAGTGACTTATTAGTCAAATGGCTCTCAATCAAGGAAGTAGAAGCTACACATTTCCTCTCTAAGGTCTCTAAATCAAAACTCGACATCAATTCCTCAAATTTCCTTAATTCTTCTCCATCGGTCATAGTCTTCTCTATAAGATCCTCAACGCAAGAATCAATCACATCCACCCTAAAGCACTCTTCTCCATCCTCTTCTCCTATACTAGCCCTATTCACCGCCTCTGCGACCTTCATAGTGGATCTCAAATTCCCAAATTTCATCTCTAATACCCCCGACCTACAATGGATAATGGCATCTACGGTGGCAAGGAAGGGGCGACCTAGAAGAATAGGTGTAAAATGTCTAGAGTCATGTCCCGAATTCATATCTAACACTATGAAGTCAACAGGGTACACAAACTCACCTACTTGGACCATAACGTCCTCTATCATACCCTTAGGTCTACGCTCAGACCTATCAGCTAGCTGAAGAGTAACATGTGTAGGAGACAACTCACTTAGACCTAGCTGCTGATAGATAGAGTAGGGAATAAGATTCACACTAGATCCTAAATCTAATAAGGCGTGATCAATTTGGGTCTCACGGATCCTATAAGGAATGGTGAAGGCTCTGGGGTCACTCATTTTAGGCGGAAGGCTCGAAGTACAAGTACTACTCACCTTCTCCGTAAGCCTCACCTTCTTAGGAATGTTCGATGACCTACGTTTCCTCGTACAAAGATCTTTAAAGAACTTAGAATAAGAGGGGATGGAAATGATCGCATCTATCAAAGGAAGATTGACCTTAAGGTCCTTAAGATGCTCTAAAACCTTGAAGAACCTAGAATCCTCACTAGGTGTAGGTCTCTCTAAAGCGGATGGAAAGGGAACTCTAGGCTCTACACCTCTAGATACATGGGAGTCATCAATAGGATCTTTTCCCTCCCGATGTGGGCGGGAAGTACTACTCTCTCCATGATCTTTAATGGGCTCATCTCTCTCAACAGGACCTTCTCTAGAATTTCCCTCAAGAAGGCTACCATGTGGTGCTCTAGACTCGGAAGGACCACTAGGTGCAGGCATTGCAAAGTCAACTCTTACCCTATTATCCACTACCCGACCGCTCCTAAGAGTGGTGACGGCCTTAGCCTGGGCCTGAGGGGGATAAGTGGTATCGGTAGAGGAACAGGACTGGACTCTAGGGTTCACCTCCAGCTGAGAAGGCAATTTCCTGGGGTCTCTAGCGCTTAATTGACTAGCAATCTGTCCTAACTGTGTCTTAAACCTCGCCATTTGCTGCCTATTTTCTGCCATCTCTTGCCTATTGTTAGCTAACTCCTATTGCTGACTAACTAATGCCGGCTGCTAATTCTGAATAAACTGCATTAACTTCATCACGTCATTACTAGGAGTCTGGCTACTATAGGGAGCAGGTAAAGCCTGAGGTTGAGGAGCACTAGTGAGACGAGGTTGATTAAGATGATAGAAACCTGGAGGATATTGAGGGCGGGGTCGCTGCTGAGGTGGAACTTGAGGATGTGAACTAGACTCATGCTGTCCTTGTCTCCAAGAAAATTTTGGGTTGTCCCTCCAACCCGGATTGTATGTGTTCGAGTATGGATTATACTCACGAGAATAACCTTGTGTGGCACACACTTGCTCTTTCATGAATTCAGGAAATTGGGACGCTAAAGGGCAAGCTATGGTCTCATGAGATGACTCGGAGCATAACGCATAAACTTCAATAACTAAAGGGGCGGAGGAAGAACCTAAAGAACTAGTCCTATGACCTTGGGATGAAATGGACAAAGAAATGAATTGATCTAGTTTATTTGTCAAAGCCTCAACCTTAGCGGGTAAGTCTAAAGAAACTCCAACCTCACTAACACTTCTCTTGTTGCCTCCCCGACTAGACCTTTCCATTGCAAAATTTTGAAAAGAATTTTCAGCCATCATTTCTATTTTCTCCCATGCCTCGGTCGGTCTTAAAAGATAGAAGCCACCACCGGAGGCGGCATTGACCATCATCCTATTTTGTTCATTTAAGCCTCGAAAGAAGTATTGCATTAGGTCATGATTGTCGTACCCATGGTATGGACATTGTCTAAGAAGATCCTTGAACCTCTCCCAAGCCTCATGAAAAGATTCTAGGTCATGTTGGGAGAAAGTCATAATGGCGGTCCTAAGGTTGGCCGTCTTGGCCATGGGATAAAATTTTTGGAAGAACTTAGATTGAAGCTCAGCCCATGTAGTAATGCAACCATTGGGTAAGGAATGCAACCAAGTCCTAGCCTTGTGCTTAAGAGAGAAAGGAAACAATCTTAGACGTATGACCTCTTGAGAGACATTGGGGACATGGAGAGTGGAACTCATCTCAACAAAATCAGTGATATAATCTAGAGGACTCTCATTGCTTTTCCCGTAGAAGGAGGGAAGCATAGCCAACATATTAGGCTTAATCTCGAAGTTCGTCTCCTCCAAACCCAGAATTTGAATAGCCAAATTGGGCTCAAAGGCTTCGGGGAGAAAGAATTGCCTAAGAGTGGGTTCCTCATCTATGGGTGGATCCGGTCTATGGGGCTCTCGTCTAAAATGAGCTTAGGCTTGATGCCCAATGTGATCATGAGGTGGAATGGGATTCATTAAGGGATTGGGAGGATTAGAAGGATGGTTGGGATCGGTCATCTTCTCAAGAAGATCTCCTAAATTCCTAAAATGTCTAGCAATTCTGTCAGGTTCGGGATTAAGAGGAACTAGGGGATTTCTAAGGGATCTCCTTCCAAGCATGCACAATCTATCCTAACTCTGGCCGCTTCAACCCCCGAAAACTTCAATATTCCTATAACTACAGTAAATAATCCACAATCCTAAAAAAAATCTACTAAAAAATAAAAAACAAAAGCTGAAATAGATAAGCAAGGATCAAAGCAAGATAATATGAACAATAAACAAGATAAGCAAAAACTAAACAAACTATAAAGAAAAAGCAAGAAAGTAAGAAAAGCAACTACCAAAACACACAAGCAAAGAATACAAATCACCGTGCCTCCCCGGCAACGGCGCCAAGAACTTGGTGTCTGCTTTCGAGTGCAAGCTCTAAAAGACCCGCAAGCGTATGGATCGTGCAATATAGTGTGTACAAGTGCGGGTGTCGAACCACAGGGAGGCGTGAATAATATGAGTGAATTCTATGCTTGGTGTTCTAGAAAGTGCCAAAAAGAAAGATCTAAACTAGACATATATATTTTTTTTTGGGGTTTTGGATTATGGGGAGCTCTAGGTAAAGGAAATAAAACTAAACTATGAATATGAAAAATGGGAACACAAGTTGATCAAGAGGGAACTAACACTTGAGAAGGGGTTAGGGTGACTTCGACTTATGAATGGGTAATTCTATACTCAAATGCTATGGGATTAAGGGATGATGGCTAACTATCATGAGTGCTCTTAACTAGGTTGGTAGTTAGTGTCCTAATTTCCCCCTAGGACTCGGTGCGGGTCCGTCCCTAGGCGGCGCCTCCTAGAGCTACGGCGTGGTCCTTATGACCTAGGGCCTCAAGAGTGACTAACTAACTTCCTAGGTGGCTTAGAATGAACCTACCTTAGTACCTAAACCTTTGGCTGGATTTAAAGCCAAGACTTAGTGTTGCTAAGGTCGACTAAACTTATCTGGAAACCTATTGGCTGGATTTAAAGGCAAAGGAGACTTGGCCTAGACTAGCCCTAAGTTATACTTCGTCATTGTAAGGTCACTACAGTAGGATTTGACTTGCTAGTGCGTTCATACATGTTCAAGGCCAAGGTGCGCGTGAATAATGGAACCTATTCAACTACCAAACATCGTCATGTTCAGTTGACACCATTAGAAATAATTAACAACCAACACGTATGCGTTATTGAAGTTATGCTTGTTACTAGGCATGCAAATATACATATAGACATGAATAAAAGCATTACCCACTTCATAGCATCCACATATAAACACATAGACATGATTATAACATGGATTAGATGTGTTTAGTAACAAACAAACTTCAATTTATACACATGTTACTCATCTAGGCATTTTATCAAACACTTAGACATGAATGAGAAAATACCCATTTAAACAAGACAATTCGAGACATGTATATATATATTCAGCCATCATATCCCATATCATAAGAGTATATAATTAACCCATTACATAAGTTAAATCACCCTACACAAGTCTACTCAATCATAATAGGAAATAGAATGAAAGAGAGATAATGAAGCTTCCCTTTCATCCCAACTAATCTTGTACAAAGCTTTTGAGCAAACTTAATTCCAAAATGTTTGAACCCTCCAAATCAATCTTGGTTCTTAATGAGAAATGTGTGAAAAGTGTGTGTGAAGTGGGTGGGATCTAGGGTTAAGTGTGTGTGTGAGAATTTTAGGTGTGAAGTGTGTGTTAATCTACCAAAAAGTTCTCCTCCTTTTCTGCAGAATCGGGCCCTATTTATATGTTCTCAGGGTCGACCGGCCTCTGGACCTAGCTCGACCGGCTTTTTAATGATGCTCTCTGGAGTGGCCGGTCGACCTAGCCGGTCGAATCGACCGGCTCTGGAAGGGTGGTCGTCCGGCTATTTTTGGCACCTCTCTGGAGTGGCCGGTCGACCGGCTCTTTTTCCTTGGTCGTCCGGCTGACTTTCTTCCTCCATTCTTTGTCTTTTCGGCCTCTGGTCTTCTCTCTTAGACCCGTGCATTTCCCATCTTCATCACCTTTCATCGTCCAATCTTGATCTTAGCCCAAAGTTCACCTAAATCATTGAAAATAAGCAATTAGTGTAGCAATTTGTCTCTTAAACTCAATATGCACATTTGTTTACGCTTAAGCCTATTCTTATCAAAAGCACAACACTCATGCATCAATATGAGCACTCAACACCTCTAAAATATAGGTAAATGACAATGCAAACATACACAAAAACACAACACATCACTAGGCTTTCTAGACTTTGAAGGACTACTAGGTGCAGGCTTTACATATTTAACTCCTATCCTATTGTCCACTATCCTACCACTCCTAAGAGTGGTAACAACCTTAGCCTGGGCTAGATGGGGGAGAAGTGGGGTCTAAGGAGGAACAGGACTGGGCCCTAAGGTTCACTTTTGGTTGCACAGGCAATTTACCAAAATCTCTAGTGCTCATCTAACTGGCAAGCTACTTTAACTGTGTCTCCATCCTAGCCATTTTGCTGTCTATAACTACCTAGCTCTTACTTATTATCTACTAACTCTTGCTGCTGGATCTAAAATATCTACATTAAAAGATTTATCTTCTTATCACTACGAGATTGAGGGATAGGTGCAGAGAGTGCCTGAGGCTGAGAAACACTAGGGAGTCTAGCATGATTCACATTATGAAGCCCTAAAGGATTAGAAGGATGAGGTCTTTGCTACAATAGGGCTTTGGGCTGGGGATGGGAAGACTCAAACTAACCCTGACGCCATGAAAACTTAGGGTTGTCTCTCCAACCCGATTGTATGTCTTTGATGACTACCGATGTGTGCTGCAAACTTGCTTCTGAATGAACTTGGGAAACTACGATGCAAGGGGAAAACTATGGTCTCATGAGTGGACTCAGAACACAATGCACAAACCTCTACGACCGATAGGGTAGATGACAAACCTATAGGATTGGCTCTAGGACCTTGTAAGGAAATACTTAATGAAATGAATTGATCTAGCTTATGTGTTAAAGCTCAAACCTCAATAGGCAAAATAGAAGAAACACCTACTTCATGATCACATCTTCTATTGGCTCCCTTAGTAGACCTATTCATAGTAGTGTTTTAGAAAGAGTTCTCAGCCAAAAAATCCATTTTCTCCCAAGCTTCAATTAGTCTCAAATTATATAACCCACCACCGAATGTGGCATTGACCATCATTCTTTTTTGCTCGTTCAAACCTCTAAAGAAATATTGAAGGAGGTCATGAACACCATACTCGTGATGTGGGCATTGCCTAAGAAGTTTATTAAACCTTTCCCAAGCCTCATGAAGGTCTTTTATTTGTGTTGGTAAAAGGCCATAATGGAAGCCATAAGTCAGCAGTTTTCGCCATGGGAAAGAATTTTTGGTAAAACTTAGATTGGAGCTCATCCCAAGATGTAATGCAATTACTAGTTAAAGAATGATACCTTGCTCTAGCCTTATTCATAAAGGAAAATGGGAACAACTTAAGGTGAATGATTACTTGAGACACGTTAGGAAAGTGAAGAGTGGAACTTGTCTCTACAAAAATCAGTGATGTGGTCCAAAGGACTCTCATTACTTCTCCCATTGAAAGAAGGGAGCATAGCCAACATGCTAGACTTAATTTCAAAATTCGCTTCCCCGAACCCCAAAATATAAATTGCCAAATTAGGCTCGAAAGTGTTGGCGAGGAAGAATTGCCTAAGCATGGGCTCATCATTTATGAGTGGGTTGAAAATACCTTTTATCTCATACTACTCTCTCGATACATAATCTAATGTTTTAGAAAAACAATACAAAAAATTTTCTCATATCGAATTCGAAATGCCATGCTATTATTACTTAATATTCATATGGCGAAGGCATAGTCTTCTTTTTTCTCTCAAATAAAAACCTCATTGACACCAAACATGAAGGAATGCTAGACGCTTGGTAATTTCTCCTCCAACCAGGATAAAAGATCCCATTGAAGCGGCCTAAAGGGCTCTTGGCTAAAATGATCTTGGGCTTAAGAATGCCCATGGTGATTGTGAGGAGGAATGGGATTTATAGGGGGAACAGGAGGAGAAATAGGGGGATTATTGGGATCGGCCATTTTCTCAAGAAGATCTCCTAAATTCCTAAAGTGTTGTGTTATCTTATCGGGTTTAGGATTAAACAAAATTAGGGGATTCCTAAGGGATCTCCTACCAAGCATGTGACGCTATTTTAACTCCAACCACTTCGATCCCTGAAACTTAAAAATTTCCTAAAACTAAAACAAACAAGCCACAAACCTAAAAATCTACTAAAAGCAAATAGCAAAAACAAACTCAAAATAAGAAAGCTAAAGAAGCAAGCTAAGATAATAAACAAAAACAAACACAAGATAACAAAGGAACTAAAGGAAAAGCAAGATAAAGAACTACTAAAGCAAAATAAACAAGTAAAACAAACAAAATAAGCAACTAAATAAAAGACACAAGCCAAGAAATCAAACCAATCGAGCCTCCTTGGCAACGGCGCCAAGAACTTGATGTCTCTCTAGAAGGCATTGCCTAGGGACGGACCTACACCGAATTCTAGGGAGAAATTAGGACACTAGTTAGCAACCTAGTTAAGAACAACAGATAATTAAGCCATCCCCCGTAATCCCATAGCATTTGAGTCTAAAATCACCCATTAGCAAGCAGAAGTCACCCTAACCCATTTCATTGGTTAGTTCCTTCTAGGTAGTTTGTTTTCTCGTTTTTCATTCTCATAGTATAGTTTTATTTCCTTTAGTTTGAGCTCCCATAAATCCAAACCCCTAGAAAAATGGTTAAAGTAGGTTTGTTTTTAGGCACTTTCTAGGACACTCATGCATAGGATCTTTTCCACAAAACAGCCTCCCTGTGGTTCGACATCTATTCTAGCACATACTTCACTGTACCGACCCATGCTCTTGCGGGTCTTTAGGGCTTGTACCTCTAGAGAGACATCAGATGTTTATAACTGATGTGTTGTGATTTTGTGCGCATTTATGTTGTTATTTTCCCATGTTTAAGAGGTGTTAAGTCCTCATGAAGATGCATTAGTGTAGTAGTTATGTTAAGAATAGGCTTTAGTTTAAATAATTGTACATATTGAGTTTAAGAGACAAATTGCTACACTAATTGCTTGTTTTTAATGATTTAGGTGAACTTTGGGTTAAGATTGAGATTGGACATTGATAGGTGATAAAAATGGGAGATGCACGGGTCAAAGAGAGAAGGTCGAAGGCCGAAAAGACAAAGAATGGAGGAAGAAAGTCAGCCAGATGACCTAGAAGAAGGAGCCGATCAACCGGCTTGGTCAACCAGCCACTCTAGAGAGATGACCAAAATAGCCGGACGACTACTCCTCTAGAGCCAGCCGACCTAGCCGGTCCTGAGAGCATCACCAAAAAGCTAGTCGAGTTAACAAGAGAAGCCGGTTGACCGGCTAAGTCAACCGGCAGAGCGTACATGCTGATATAAAAACCCAATTTTCAGATTTAAAATAAAGGACGAATTTTCAGAGACCCAACACACACCCATCACACACAAAAAAAAAAAAAACCTAGTCTCACCACCTCTTTCATACATACAATCACATATCTTATCACCCAGAAGAAAGTGGATTTAGAGGGTTTCAAACATTTGGATTCAAGTTTGCTCAAGAGCTTTGTACAAGATTAGCTAGGATGAAAAGGAAGCTTTATAATCTCTCTTTCATTCTATCTCTTATTATGATTGAGTAGACTTATGTAGGGTGATTTAGCTTATGTAATAGGTTAACTATATACTCTTATGATATGGGATTTGATGGCTGAATATATGTATGTTTTGATTTTCTTGTTCAAATGGTCATTTTCTCATTCATGTCTAAGTGTTTGATAAAATGCCTAGATGAATAGCATGTGTATAATTGAAGTCTATTTGTTACTAAACACATCTAATCCATTCTATAATCATGTCTATATGTTTATATGTGGATACTATGAAGTGGGTAATGCTTATCTTTATGTCTATATGTATATTTGCATGCCTAGTAGTGAATATGGCTTCTATAATGCATACATGTTGGTTGTTAATCGCTTCTAATGGTGTAATCCAAGCATGATGATGTTGGTAGTTGAATAGATCCCATTATTCACGAACACCTTAGCCAAGAACATGTATGAATGTGCTAGCAAGTCAAATCCCGCTGTAGTGACCTTAGAATGATGGCAAGTAATTTAAGGCTAGCCAAGGCCGAGTCTCCTTTGGCTTTAAATTTAGCCAATAGGTTTTAGGATAGGTTTAGTCGACCTTAGCGACACTAGGTCTTGGCTTTAAATCTAACCAATGGTTTAGGTACTAGGGTAGGTTCATTCTAAGTCACGTAGGAAGCTTGTTGCTCACTCTTAAGGCCCTAGGTCAAAAGGACCACACCGTAGCTCTAGGAGGCACCGTCTAAGAATGGACCCGAACTGAGTCCTAGGGGGATATTAGGACACTAAGTCAGCAACCTAGTTAAGAGCAATTACTAAAGTGAGCCATCATTCTTTAATCCCAAAGCATTTGAGTATAGGATCACCCGTTCGTAAGTTGAAGTCACCCTAACACCTTTGCATTTGTTAGTTCCCGCTAGATTAGCTTGTGTCCCAATTTCCATTCCCATAGTTTAGTTTAAGTTTCTTTATCTAGAGCTCCCAATCATCCAAAAACACCAAAAAAATAGCTAGTTTAGGTTTCTTTTTAGGCATTCTCTAGGACGCACACACGCAGAATCCATCCCATAACATAGCCTCTCTATGGTTCGACACCCGTTCTCACACATATTACACTGCCTTGATCTATGCGTTTGCGGGTCTTTAGAGCTTGGACTCAAAAGATACAACAATAACTATCTCATAAGAGACAAGCATTAGGAGCATAAACAGGAGGAGAGGAAGAGGATACGATTGACCACCAAGAAGCATTAGAATTATCCACACTAAATCAATCATAAAGAAACCTCTTCACAAATCAAGATTTTTTTTATCTTTCAAAATTTTCAACTTTTGAGTTTTTCAAGGTTTTTGTGGTTTTTGAAATAAAGGAAAGTAAATAAAGATAGAACAACATGCAAGCAACTAATCATAAACACAAAAGTACACAAAAAACCAATAACATGCCTTCCCAGCAATGGCGCCAAAAACTTGATCGTTGGACTGGTATGTGTACTAATAAAGTGCAACTGAATAACCAAGTGTTAACCCACAAGTGTATGGATCCTGTCTAGTATATTGTGTGCGTACAAGTATCGTTTTCACAAAGAGGCTCCTTAGTTCGATTCCTATGTGCTTAGGGGCCTAAAACTAGTTACATGCATATGTTAAAGTATTTTTGGTCTTTTTGGGATGAAAGAGAGGTCATAATAATGGAAATTAAATCTAAACTACAGAGGAACTTAATGTGCCAAACTAAGGAAAGAAAATTTAACAAGGTAGAAGAGGTTCTAGGGGGATTGTATTGCAACTAGATTTAAGCTATGATAATGATTTGGTCTATTAATGGCTTGATTGCTCTATCGAGGACCCTAGCTAATTGACCTTATTATCTTCTAATTACAAGTCAACTCCTATCTATAAGTGACAGCTCTTAGTAGCGTAGGATTCTCCAAACCAATTGTAGTTTTAAGGCTTAATTAACTACGTTCTCTTGTCGGGCCTTACCAACTAATCTTAATATCCTCTAGGACTCAGTGCGGATCTATCCCTAGGCATTAACACCTAAAGTATAATGTGGTCCTTATGACATATGGTTTTAGAGCTTAGTTAATTAGGTCCCAGGTGAGATTGATTGAATCTAACCCAAATGTCTAAACCGTTAGTTGGAATTAAAGCTAAGACCTAGTCTATTTAGGGTGGATTAAACTAGTTAGAAAACTATTAACTGGGTTTAAAGCTAAAGACCACTCAACCTAGCTTAAACATAGATGAAGAACCATCAATCAACATCATGGAAGCAAGATATAAGCATTAAAAGCACAAATTACACATGCATCTTCACATAGACATTTTATCGAACACATGGATATATCCAATTTTCAATACATAGACATATTGAATCATGCCATAGATCTATGTAAACAAACATGTATTAATAGCCATATATTACACAAAAATCCTTTATTCAAAGTCCTAACCTAATATTCAACAACAAACACCCAAAGATCTTGCCTAATCTAACAACATATTTACAAGAAACAGAGAAAGAACAAGAAGAACTCCCTTAAATGTTGCTTCTAAATTCATACAAGCTCTTCAAATCCTTATGGGATGCTTCAATCATAGCTTGTTTGGATGTTTATATGGCGGAGGTGTTAACTGAAGTGGAAAAAGGGTTAGAGTTTATGGGTTTTGAGAGATTATTCAGTTCTTCCCCTCAAAGTGAGGTAAAAACCCTGATTTATAGCTCTCTAACACGTAAGGTCGAAAGAGGGGGTCGGTCACTCGGCCTTGGAGCAAGTGACATTAGTCTAAATTGAGAGTTTTGGTCATGATCGGTTACGTAGGATGGTTAGCCTACCCTGGGTAGGGTGTGACTGGCCATGACAACCAAATTGCCCCAAAGTTGCTCATTTCGGCTCTGTTTCGTGTTTAGTTTTTTTCCTATTGCCATGTACCGCTTCTGGGGGCCTTTAAAGAAAAGTTTATTCCTTGGCTCAAACATCTTCAAATATCCTCAATCTTTGCTCCAAAATGCAGCTACAATGCAAAATAAGGCACTACGTGTAACGTCTATGCACTTCAACACCATATGCATACATATGACTTATTATGCACAAATGGAACACAAAATGCATAAAGTTAAGTTCAAAACACCCTAAGAAGTGTATGCAAACATTATATACAAATATACACAAATCACACACATAATACTCCATCATTAGTTAAGAAAATTATTTGCTTAGATTTTTCAACTGGATTGGCTTCTGAATATTGAATTTTTGGGGGTTGAAGTGGTCAGAGTTAGGATAGTTTGCGCATGCTCGATAGGAGATCCCTTAGAAATCCCCTAGTTTCTTTTAATCCCAAACTGATAGAATTACAAGACATTTTAGGAATTTAGGAGATCTTCTTGAGGAGATGGCCGATCCTAATCATCCTCCTAATCCTCCTATTCTCACAATGAATCCAATTTCACCTCACCATGGGCATCAAGCCCAAGATCATTTTAGAGAAGATCCCCATAGACTGGATCCATCTATAGATGAAGAACCCACACTTAGGCAATTCTTCCTCCCCAAAGCCTTTGAGCCAAATTTGGCTATTCAAATTCCAGGTGTGGGGGAGACGAACTTCGAGATTAAGCCAATATGTTGGCCATGCTTCCTTCCTTCTACAGAAGAAGTAATGAGAGTCCTCTAGAGTTTATTACTGATTTTGTTGAGATGGGTTCCATTCTTCATGTCCCCAATGTCTCCCAAGAGGTCATACGTCTAAGATTGTTTCCTTTCTCTTTTAAGGATAAGGCTAGGGATTGGTTGCATTCCTTACCTAATCGTTGCATTTCCACATGGGCTGAGCTTCAATCTATGTTCTTTCAAAAATTCTATCCCATGGCCAAGACGGCCGACCTTAGGACCATTATTATGACTTTCTCCTAACACAACCTAGAATCATTTCATGAAGCTTGGGAGAGGTTCAAAGATCTTCTTAGACAGTGTCCACACCATGGATATGGTAATCATGACCTATTGCAATATTTCTTTCGAGGCTTAAATGAACAAAATGTCACTTTCAGTGGTGGCTTCTATCTTTTTAGACCGACTGAGGCATGGGAGAAAATGGAGTTGATGGCAGAAAATTCTTTTCAAAATTTTGCCATGGAAAGGTCTAGTCGGGGAGGCAAAAAGAGAAGTGTAAGTGAGGTTGGAGTTTATTTAGATTTACCCGCTAAGGTAGAGGCCTTAATGAATAAGCTAGATCAATTCATTTCTTTGTCTTTTTCATCCCAAGGTCATAGGACTAGTTCTATAGGTTCTTTCTTCACCTCTTTAATTGTTGAGGTTTGTGCATTGTGTTTCGAGTCATCTCATGAGACCATAGCTTTCCTTTTAGCATCCCAATTTCTTGAATTCATGAAAGAGCAAGTATGTGCCACACAAGGTTATTCTCGTGAGTATAATCCATACTCGAACACATACAATCTGGGTTGAAGGGATAACCCAAAATTTTCTTCGAGACAAGGTCAACATGAGTCTAGTTTACATTCTCAGGTTCTACCTCAGCAGTGACCCCGTTCTCAATATCTCTCAGGTTTCTATCGTCTTATTCAGCCTCGTCTCACTTGTGCTCCTTATCCTCAGGCTTTACCTGCTCTTTCTAGTAGCCAACCTTCTAGTCATGACATGATGCAGATAATGCTGTTCGTTCAAAACCAATAGTAGGAATTGGCAGAAAATAGGCAGTAAATGGCAAGGTTTGAGGCATAGTTAGGATATATTGCTAGTCAGTTGAGCCCTAGAGACCTCAGGAAATTACCTTCTCAGTTGGAGGTAAACCCTAGAGTCCAGTCCTATTCCTCCACTGATACCACTTATTCTCCTTAGGCCCAGGCTAAGGTCGTCACCACTCTTAGGAGCGGTATGGTAGTGGATAATAGGGTAGGAGTTGACTTTGCAGTGCTTGCACCTAGTGGTCCTTTCAAGTCTAAAGAGCCATATAGTAGTCCTGTTGAGAGAGTTGAGCCTACTAGAGACCATGGAGAAAGTAGTACCTCCCGCCCTCATCAGGAGATAAAGGAGCCTATTAATGATTCCCATGTGTCTAGAGATGTTGCACCTAGAGTTCCCTTCCTATCCGCTTTAGAGACGCCTACACCTAGTGAGGATTCTAGGTTTTTCAAGGTTTTAGAGCACTTTAAGGACCTTAAGGTCAATTTTTCTTTGATAGATGCAATCCTTTCTGTTCCCTCCTATTCTAGGTTCTTTAATGATCTTTGCACAAGGAAGCGTAGGTCATCGAACATTCTTAAGAAGGTGAGGCTTCCGGAGAAAGTGAGTGTATTTGTACTTCAGGCCTTCCAATTAAAATGAGTGACCCTGGAGCTTTCATCATTCCTTGTAGGATTCGTGTGACCTAAATTGATCACGCCTCGTTAGATTTAGGATCTAGTGTGAATCTCATTCTTTACTCGTCTATCAGTAGCTAGGTCTAGGTGAGTTATCTCCTACACATGTTACTCTTTAGCTAGCTAATAGATCCGAGTGTAGACCTAGGGGTGTCATAAAAGATGTTATGATATAGGTAGGTGAGTTCGTGTACCCTGTTGACTTCATAGTGTTAGATATAGATTCAAGACATGACTCTAGACATTCTATTCCCATTCTATTAGGTCACATCTTTCTTGCCACTGCAGATGCCATTATTCATTGTAGGTCGGGGTTATTAGAGATGAAATTTGGGAATTTGAGGTCCACCATGAAGGTTGCCGAGGCAATGAATAGGGTTAGTATAGGAGGAGAGGATGGGGAAGAAGGCTTTAAGGTTGATGTGATTGATTCTTCTGTCGGGGACTTTGCTGAGAGAACTATGACCGATAGAGGAAATTTGAGAAAATTTGAGGAATTGATGTCTAGCTTTGATTTAGACACCATAGAGTGGAAATGTGTAGCTTCTACTTCCTTGATTGAGAGCCCTTCGATTGATAAGTCACTTAAAGTTAATCCTTTTAGTCATGATTCTAGTGACAGCCCCGTTGATGATGTTGAGGTTGAGTCCCACTTAGTTGAGCCTAGCTCTTCTTTAGAGCTCAAACCACTTCTCGATCATTTGAAATTTGCATTCCTATGCCCTAGTGAGAACCTTCCGATCATCATAGCTTCTGATCTTTCTAGTGAGCATGAGGAGCGTCCTATAGAGGTTCTTATGAAACATAGGAAGGCTATAGGGTGGAAAATTTGCATGTATCATATTTATCTTGAGGATGGAACCATTTCTTCTAGGGAGATGCAAAGGAGGCTAAACCCATTCATGAGCAAAGTAGTTAAGAAAGAAATCATTAAGCTTTTAGATGCAGGCATTGTTTATCTGATCTCTGATAGTGAGTGGGTTAGCCCGATTCAAGTCATCCCTAAGAAGTTCGGGTTCACAGTTGTTGAGAATGAGAGAGGAGAGTTTATCCCTGCACGTACTCCCACGGGGAGGAGAGTTTGTATTGATTATAGGAAGCTCAACTCTGAAACTAGGAAGGATCATTTCCCATTGCCTTTTTTAGACCTAATCTTAGACAGAGTTGCTGGGCATAGCTACTATTATTTTCTAGATGGGTATTCAGGTTATAATCAGATCCCCATGTTTCTCGAGGACCAGGAGAAGACCACTTTTACTTGTCCCTATGGCACTTTTGCCTATAGGAGGATGCCTTTCAGTCTATGTAGTGCCCCAGTGACATTTCAAAGATGCATGATGGCCATTTTTAGTGACATGATAGAGAAGCATTTAGAAATTTTCATAGATGGCTTCTTAGTCTTTGGAGATAGTTTTGATGAATGCTTGAGTTATCACTCTTTAGTCTTAGACCGATGTGTGGAGAAGAATCTAGTGTTAAGTTGGGAGAAATCCCAGTTGTGGTGTAACGAGGGATAGTGTTGGGTCATGTTGTCTCATTTAGTGGAATTCAAGTTGACCTGGCTAAGGAAGAATTAATTGAAAAGTTGTCTATCTTTAAGTATGTCAGGGATGTTAGATCTTTTCTAGGACATACAGGATTCTACTGTACGTTCATTAAGGATTTTAGCCATATAGCGCCCCTTTGTCTTGGCTCTTGGCACAAGATGTCTCTTTTGAGTTTGATGATGAGTGTGTTAGAGCTTTTGATAGGCTTAAATCCTTATTGTCTATGTCCTAGATCATTTAGCCACTTGACTATAGTCTTTCATTTGAGGTTATGTGTGACGCATTTGATTATGCAATAGGATTTGTTTTAGGTCAATGGGGAGATGAGATACCCCATGTAGTTTACTATGCTAGCAAGACTCTTAATAAAGACCAAACGAACTATACCACCATAGAAAAAAAGCTTCTAGTAGTAGTCTTATCCCTTGACAAGTTTAGGTCATACATCCCAGGGTCTAAGGTGATCGTATACACCGATCATGCTGCAGCGTTGAGGTATTTATTAGCGAAGAAAGAATCTAAGGCCCGCTTGATTAGGTGGTTGCTCCTTTTTCAAGAGTTCGATCTTGAGATCCGGGATAAAAATGGTAGAGAAAACTTAGTTGCGGATCATCTTTCCTGTCTTGTTAACGAGTCTTCTAGTGATCCATCCCTTTTTTGTGATTCATTTCCCAATGAGCCACTATTTGCCATCTCTCATCACACACCTTGGTTTGCTTACATAGTTAATTCTTGTCACATGGCGATTTTCCTCCCATTTGAAGAAGAGAGAAAGAGATAGGTTCCTAGCACAAGTTAGGCATTTCTTTTAGGAGTATCTCTATCTTTTTAAAGTGTGTGTGGATCAAATGATCTGCCGGTGTCTGCCCGAAGGTTTTGAAAGTGTTTTGAGCATGTGTCATGATAAGAGGTATGGGGGTCATTTCAGTAGAAAGAAGACCACCGTGAAGATCTTGCAACGTGGATTGTTTTGGCCCACTCTCTTTAGGGATGCCCAAGAATATTGCAAAAAGTGTTTTAGATGTCAACAATCTGTGTCCATCTCTAGGAGAAACATGATGCCTTTATCCCTTTTTCTTCTATATGAGTTGTTTGATGTTTGGGGTATAGATTTCATGGGTCCATTTCCATCTTCCTTTGGGTACCAATACATTTTAGTAGCCGTTGATTATGTGTCAAAATGGGTTGAGGCAATTCCCAGATGTACTAATGACCATAGGGTAGTGGTTAAATTCATTAAGAAGAATATTTTCTCTAGATTTGGAGTCCCTAGGGTCTTGATTAGTGATCGGGGTTTGCATTTTTGCCATAGGACTTTAAAGGCCTTATTGAGAAGGTATTTAGTTACCCACGAGGTAGCTACTCCTTTTCACCCGTAAA
Source organism: Cordia subcordata (assembly GCA_028554755.1). NCBI lineage: Eukaryota > Viridiplantae > Streptophyta > Magnoliopsida > Boraginales > Cordiaceae > Cordia > Cordia subcordata. The sequence goes on along the minus strand of JAPTOF010000007.1, from coordinate 11,539,979 downwards.
GTAGTAGACAAGGAAAGGTGTCCAATAGCAAGATTAAGCACATCTTAAAGAAAACGGTTAGGCCCGATAGGAGAGATTGATCTATTAGGCTAAATGATGCTTTGTGGGCATACTGTACTGCCTTTAAGACTCCTATTGGTATGTCTCCGTATCGATTAATTTATGGGAAAGCTTGTCACTTGCTGGTAAAACTTGAGCATAGAGCTTATTGGGCCATCAAGGCTTTAAATTTCAATGGCAAGAGCAGGTGAGAAAAGGAAGCTAGACCTAGCGGAGTTAGAGGAGTTTAGGTTTGAGGCATATGAGAATGCCAAGCTTTATAAAGATCGGATGAAGAGAATTCATGATAAATATATTCTTAAGAAATCATTCTCTCCCATTGATAATGTTTGGTTATTTAACTCACATTTGAAGCTCTTTCCAAGTAAGCTTAAGACAAGATGGGATGGTCCGTATGAAGTGTTGGCTGCCTACCCTTTCGGAGTAGTCAAGATCAAGGACTTGAAGGATGGCCGAAAGTTGACAGTGAATGGGCAACGCCTAAAACATGCATATGATTCGAGCAGGCTTGTATGGAGTTTTTAATGCTTTAGGACCCCATATATGAAAGTTAAAGATGAGTTGGTGATTGCCGGGCTGACGGCATGGTAGTAAGCGCTACTAGGAGGCAACCTAGGTTCAATTTTGCAATTTTACATTTATTTCACTTTCTTTCCTTTTTGTTTTCTTTCTTTTTCTTTCACCCACATCGAAGTGCTGAATCCCGATTTCTTGTCCCATAAGATCACCAATGCTTATTATTGCACAAGCCGATGCAAGCATGCATAGGCAATGCTACTAATCTTGTTTTCTTTGTGAGTGTTTGTGAATTATGAGTCACAAGGTTAATAGTATAGTGATTTATCATTGGCATGGAAAGTTTTGAAGAAAATGCAAGGTTGCATCTATCCTATCTCCACTTGTTCCTACGTTTTTACCCCATCCCTACCACTCTTACTTGCTTTGTAATGCCAATCTTCTTGTTTATGTGTTTTGCTCGATTTACTTGAGGACAAGCAAAGTTTAGGTTTGGGGGTGTGGGAGTTTGGTTTTCTTGTTATGTATCTTGCTTAGGCTAGATTGCATTATGTGCTTAAAAATTTATTTCTTTGTTTAGGTTTGGAGGTGTGCAAAGTTTATTTCTTTGTTGATCATTGTGTTGGCTATTGTGATTGACTCTATTGATTGGTGAATATGAGATGCATTGTAAGGAAATGAATAGAGTGGTTTGAAAGCTGAGTCTTGGAGGGGATACCCTCCAAAGTTTTGGGGAGTGAGGACCTTTAAGAAAGACTCATGTAGCCATCCCATAGCTTGGTAGAAAAGAGTGTTAGAAAAGGGTTATTGACGTGAGTGCCCTTTCCTTGATTGGTTCTTTTTGATGTGCCAAAGCCTTTCCTTTTCTTTTTTTTTAATACAATGCAAAGTATGAAAAATCTAAAAAGAAAATTGGAAAAATAGGGGCAAAAAGGTGCAAAAAGATGAAAAGATTGAAAAAAAAGTAAAAAAATGGAAAAGAGAAAAAGCAAAAGGCACCAAAAATTTTGTGTTTAAGTGCATAAGTGACACAATGTCAACTTAGCACATGCTATCATCTTTGTAGATATGTGAATAAGGCTTTTTATAAGCCATTGTGTTTGTTCATTCTCTCTTCTTGTCTTTGAGGCTATGTGCATGTTGGGGAGGCCATGATAGTTGAGGGGGCACAAAATATCAAGATCTCGAGTGCGAGAGTTAGAATCCTAGGCTCATGGTGGCTTGGCTACGTGGAAAATTCTCACAAGGAATGAGGCCCTTATGAGTAGAAGGAAGATCCGAAGAGGCTCAAGGATCTCTCCACAATAGGAATTCCCCCTTTATACTTTATAGACTAACCTTGATAGAGAGTCAATCTATTAGGTAACCTTTTGCATCGGCTTTAGAAATAAACCTAAGATTGGGCTTGCTTGGGGACACGCAAGGAGAAGGTTTGGAGATGTTGATGTGTTGTGTTTTTGTGCACATTTATGTTGTTATTTGCCCATGTTTAAGAGGTGTTAAGTGCTCATGAAGATGCATTAGTGTAGTACTTATGTTAAGAATAGGCTTAAGCGCAAACAATTGTACATATCGAGTTTAAGAGACAAATTGCTACACTAATTGTTTGTTTTTAATGATTTAGGTGAACTTTGAGTTAAGATCAAGATTGGACATTGATGGGCGATGAAGATGAAAGATGCACGAGTCAAAGAGAGAAGACTGAAGGCCAAAAAGACGAAGAATGGAAAAAGAAAGTCAACCAGACTACCTAAAAGAAGGAGCCGGTCGACCGGCCACACGAAAGAGATGCCCAAAATAGCTGGACGACGACCCTTCCAGAGCCAGTCGACCTGTAGGTCAAGAAAGCATGACCAAAAAGCCGGTGGAGTTAAGAAGAGAAGCCGGTCGACCGGCTAAGTCG